>CAUYON010175574.1:0-18251 GCA_963573935.1 Arctocebus calabarensis
ATAATTTACATATGCTATCTAGTTTAATTTTATCTTCTTAACAATCTTTTTAATTTTTTTACTAAATCATAAACACATAGATCATGTATACATTAATGCATTTATGGGGTACAATGTGCTGATTTCATATAGAATTAGGAACGTTTACATCACACTGGTTAATATATACCTCATCTCATTTACTTAGTTATTGTGTTAAGACATTTATACTCTATACTGAATTAATTCTTGAAGATGGCCAACTGGAGCCAGCCTCCATCAGAAGCTCCCTTCTAGAGGGAAGGATAATTGTCTAGAAAGTACCCAATTAAGCTGAAGACTGGGAACTGAGCTGAGAGAGAAGAGTGATAACTGCAGATCACCTCTGCTGAGGCAAGCTGCGACTCCAAGAAACCAAACTTCAGCTAAGACTTCACCAGAGGCACTGATCCACTAGGATCAGCCAAGAAGCAGCTGAATACAAGATAGAGCCACCTAACCCTACCACACCAAGCAGGTTTCCTCAGCCTCAGACTGTAATATTGTATGGGTCCTTTGCAAAGCTATAAGGGAAAAAGCTGCAGTCATCAGTCCCAGATCCTTCTTGACAAAGGTCTGGTTAACCACAACTCCAGGAACTCCCAACCTAATTTCACCTTACCTGCCCATCTAGCCAATGGTGAAAAACAATCATGAGGTGGAATCAGAGAAAAAACCCTGGACACATGAATAATCAGAGTAGATCAACTCCCCCAAGGAATGATATGGCAGACACAGCTCAAGGTCCCATTCATAAACAAATGGCTGAGATGTCAGAAATCGAGCTTGGATAGCAAATAACATCAACAGAATGGAGATAAAGATGGAATTAGAATTTCAAGGATTATACTCTATACTACAACTTCTTGTTTGGAAACCTCTATTCTGGCATTTCCCTAGCAAGATAAAAATAAGGATACAATCCAATGACTAAAGGTGATAATGGAGGCTCTCTGATAGGGTGGGTGTCCTCTTCCTTGCTTAACTTGTTATCTGAGGAAAATGTTTTGTTTTGTTTTGTAACCAGTCATTAATGGATGAAGAGAATACCATAGATAGATGAGTTTTTAAGCTGAAGTGTTAAAATCAAGAAAAAACAAAATTCCCTCCTCACAGAGTATAAAATACATTAAAAGGGAGCAAATGCAAAAGTAAATAGAAAAAAAGTGAAAAAAAGATGCAAATGCATAAAGACGGAAACATGCCAAATATGGCTGTTTATTAGCTTTGGTGGTAGCAAAAATGACTGAAGCCAAGTAGGAGTAAACCAGGGTGATAACAGGAACTGGTATTTTTCAAAGGAGTGATTGAAAAAAACAGGAGCCCAAATTCTAGGAAAAGGAGGAAAATGTAGATGATAGACTCCTTACTAAGTACCTAATTAATAAAAAATAAAAAATTCTCTTTTGGCTGGAATTCTGCTGTCATTTTCTCTTGAATAAATGATTTTCCAAAATTAAGTGAAACTCCCCAATATGGTTTTGGTTCTTTCAGTTAGATTTTTTAAAAAGAAATTCACATTGGGTAAATTACTACTCTTTTGAAGTGATAGAAATTTGAAAAATATTCACAAAATAATTTTTCAGAAGTTATAATAAGAAACTGAAAAATGTGAAATTATGTCTCTATTATGTTCAAATAGCATCTTTTTGTCTCTTCCCATGACACTGAGATGTAAACAAGGAGTGGATTTCCTATATGGCCTAATGAAACATAAACAAAGAGCAAAGGAGAAATGAGCACCAGAGTACATGGTGTAAAAAAAAAAAAGAGAGAGAAAAAAAACAACCCCACATTATGAAACTGGTGACACTCATAGATTCATTGGCACATCATTTCATGTTTTGAGGCTTTTCTAGGTAAATAATGTTAAATAGCTTGAGCTAAGAGTTCCCTGTTTTACTTACCATCATTTTGAAATTGTTTGCCCTCTTATTAGCAGCGTGGAGTTTCACTCTGACCTCATCTAATAATCTGTCTTTCCTGTATTTCATACCTTCATGGGATATATTTTCTTTTCTATAGTGAGTTTCACCTTCCATGTAGAAATGGTTTTTCTTTTACATCTTTTTAACTTTAGTATCTAAAGAGCTAAGCAAACACAAGAACAGTTTTTTATTTTTTGTTGTTGTTGTTTGTTTGTTTTTTGAGGGGGGACAGAGTCTCAAGCCATTGCCCTGGATAGAGTGCCAGTGGCGTCACAGCTCAGAGCAACCTCCAACTCTTGGGCTCTGGTGATTCTCCCTGCCCCAGCCTCCCAAGGAGCTGGGACCACAGGCACCCACCACAATGCCCAGCAATTTTTTTTGTTGTTGTTGTTATAGTTGACATTGTTGTCTGACAGGCCAGGCTGGGTTCCAACCCGCCAGCCTCCATATATGTGGCCGGGGACCTACCCACTGAGCTATGGGCACTGCCCACAAGACCAGTTAAAAAAAAATAGTAAGGAAATTATTTCCACATAGTCTTTCAACAAAAGCCTGCTTCTAGGAGGAATTAATCAATTTTATTTTTTATTTCAGAAAAAAAAAAAAGCCCCAAACTTTTTAAAATAAAGGAAAGCCTAACTGGACAAAAGAGCTATGTTTAAATCTAACTTTGCTGGATTAAAATAGAAGCAATTAGTATTTTAAATAATTTTATGTTAATAATACTTCTGCCTTTCCTACTTCCTATTCCCAACCCATATGAATTGCTTTGTTATCAATCATGGGTCAAAAGTTGATTAATGATTTCAAAAGCTATTAAAAAACTGATTAGTTTTCATCACTTAGAATTTTAGGGAAAGAGGCAAATCAAAGAGAAAAGGTTATATCAGGAATTTATTAAGTAGAGAGAAGGGAGGGGGAAAATGGGAGGAGAGAGGGTATTTGGGGGGACCTCACCTAATATGCATGATGCAGTGATACATTTCAAAACTATTAAGAAACGAGTATAATTGTGATGGACGTGTTACTTAGTTCGATGTAAGCATTTCACACTGTATATCAAAGCAGTACACTGACTCCCATAAATGCATCAATGTACAAAGTTATGATTTAATAAATAACAATAAAAAAGATAAAAAAGATAATTTTACAATATGCCCTGGACTTAGTAAAATCATAGGACACAGGGGCTGAAAATAATCACAAAAACAGAGAAGCCCTCCTAAAAATGCATATGGTTTGAAATCCCAACTGTACCATTCACTTGCTTGTGGCTGCAGTTTAATCACATAACCTTACTATTTTGGAGTAAAAAATAAATATAAAATTGATTAGAAATCAATATATCAGGGTGTTTTTTTTTTTTTAATTTAAGCAATAGAAAAGACTTTGGACAATGAATAGGTGTTCCTAAATCTCAAGTTGCATATACATCTCTATGTTGCCTTGACCCTCACACAGTAGGGATCGGAGAAGAGGAATCAGGTAGGTAAGATCTCTGCAGTCCCCAAGGCTGTGACTGGAGACTCAATGACCATATGGGTCTTTCTTTCCAAAAGGTCAATCACTAAATTTTTACACAGTGGATGGGAACCACTGTAAAAGCCATGTGCGTATGCTTTATTTTCTGAAACTAATTTTATAATTTAAACACATGATAAACCTATGTTAAAAATGTGGCGAGAAGGGAACACTTTTACATTGCTGGTGGGACTGCAAACTGATACAACCTTTTTGGAAGGAAGTCTGGAGAACTCTCAAAGAACTCAAGCTAGACCTCCCATTTGATCCTGCAATCCCATTACTAGGCATCTACCCAGAAGGGAAAAAATCCTTGTATCATACGGACACTTGCACTAGACTGTTTATTGCAGCTCAATTTACGATCACCAAAATGTGGAAACAACCTAAAGCCCACCAATCCAGGAATGGATTAACAAACTATGATATATGTACACTATGGAATACTATTCAGCCATTAAAAAAAATGGAGACTTTGCAGCCTTTGTATTAACCTGGATGGAAGTGGAACACATTCTTAGTAAAGCATCTCAAGAATGGAGAAGCACAAATCCCATGTACTCAAGTTTGATATGAGGACAATTAATGACAATTATTGACATGGTGGGGGTGAGGGAAGGGGAGAGCAGAGAGAGAAAGAATGAGGGAGGGGTGGGAAAAGGAAGAGCAGAGAGAGGGAAGGAGTGAGGCGGGTGGAGTCTTGGGGTCTTGGTGTGTGCTACACCTTTTGGGAGCAAAACACGATTGTAAGAGGGACTTTACCCAACAAATGCAACCAGTGTAACATGGTTTCTTGTACCCTCAATGAATCCCCAACAATTAACAAAAAAAAACAAAAAACAAAAAACAAACTGCTGATGGGTTCCACCATTTTGTTACTAGACTAGCACTGCAATAATTACTAAGAAAAGTTTTGAAAGGTTAAAATGACAGAGTTAGGGGCGGCGCCTGTGGTTCAAAGGAATAGGGTGCTGGCCCCATATACTGGAGGTGGTGGGTTCAAACCCAGCCCCGGCCAAAAACTGCAAAAAAAAAAAGGCAGAGTTAGTGTAATTGCCAATGTCACACAGGTCATGGTCCTATAAATTAGCTCCTCTCTTCCTCATTATAATTGTAAATGATGAAACTCTTCATATATAAAAATAGTTACTAAAATGATAGGCTTATTTTATTAAAAAAATACAACATAAAATATTATAGGAGTTAGAGAGTATTTTAAAAATAGTTAAGGAAAGCTAAGTCTAGCAATCTGCATTTAAAATGTCATCCCCAGATCTAGAGACTGCTTATGGGTTTTATTATTCTTTCCTTTTTCCTAGGAGTGTTCATAAAATAAACAATATTTCCATCATTTTTTAATAATAATAATAGAAAGATAGCTATGAATGCTTTAAAATTAAGATATTTGAAATTTGCCTCAAAATGATGCCATTATGCAAAATGACAGTGAAACAGACTTATTTACTTCAGAATTATTTTACCAGTAGTTGACAAGTCGGTGGCATATTAGGAACTATAAAGCTTTGGGGTCATGCAGAACTCAGGTTGAGATTCAGCTGCCTCACCTGTAGGTTACATGGGCATGGGAAATTTATTTACTCTTTTTTGAACTTCAGTATTTCTTTTTTTTTTAAATTAATTTATTTGTTCATTTTTATTTCAGATTAATATGAGGGTACAAAGGATTAGGTTACAATGTTTGCATTTGTTAGGTAAGGTCCCTGTTGTAATTGTCCCACCCCCAGGAGGTGTGCTGAATAGCCTTATATTGTGCCCATTAGTTGGAAGCACACCCATCCCCTCCCCCCTCCACATCCCCTCCATTTTCCCCTCCCCCTCCTTCCTTTTCCCTTCCTCTTCCTCGCTCTCCTCTCTACCTCTTTTCCCCTCTCTCATTCCCTTTTCCTCCAACTTGAATTGAATTAAGTTTTTCTCTTGTGTGGCAATTATTAGTTTTTCTACTGCCTTCATATTAGTATTGAGTACATTGGATACTTGCTTTTCCATTCTTGTGATACTTTATTAAGAAAAATGTGTTCCATCTCCACCCAGGTTAATACAAAAGATGTAAGGTTTCCATCTTTTTATGACTGAATAGTCTTCCATGGTATACATATACTACAGCTTGTTGATCCATTCCTGGGTTGATGGGCTCTTGGGTTGTTTTCACATCTTGGCAATTGTAAATCAAGCTGCAATAAACAATCTAGGGCAAATATCCTTATGGTAAAATGATTTTTTTTCTTCTGGGTAAATGCCTAGTCAAGGAATTATGGGATCACATCTGAATATCTTTAAAAATTACTGATGCTGTGCTCCACCCGGAGATTCTAACTTAATTAATCTGAGGATTCCTAGGCTTTCATTTTAAAAGCTCTGCAGAAATGCCAATGGCCATCCAGGCTGAGTACCATCCCCCACCCTCTGCTTCAGGGGGAATGCTCCATGTGGTGTGTGGCAGGGCTGTGAGCTACCCAAAAAGCACCTACTGCCCAATTTTCCCTTGTCATCTTCTCAGAAAAAGCCTAGAAAACTTAAACTTGCACCTCCTCAGACTTCCTTGTAGGTAAGAAGCCCGTGGGAGCCCATTCTGACCAGTGAGATAAAAGTGGGACTCAGGGGTGGGGGTCCCAGGGGAGCCCCTTAAAGGAGACTAACTTGCCTGATGTGCCCTGCAGCCTCTTGTTGAACTTCAGTATTTCTTTTTTTTTTTTTTTCTAAGTATGATGTTGGCATTTTATTGAGGAATGCATTAAATCTGTAGAGTGCTTTGGGTAGATCAACATTTTAACAATGTTGATTCTTCCGAACCATGAGCACACTATATTCTCAGGGTTTCAGAATTCTTATTGTAAAAGTCCTTCACCTCTTTTTTTTTTAACGTATATTCCTAAGTATTTCTTGTTGTGTGTGTGTGTAGACAGAGTCTCACTCTATCGCCCTCAGTAGAGCGCTGTGGAGTCATAGCTCACAGCAACCTCCAGCTCTTGGGCTTAAGTGTTTCTCTTGCCTCAGCCTCCCAAGTAGCTGGGACTACAGGTGCCTGCCACAGCGCCTGGCTAGAACTTCAGTATTTCTATCTGTAAAATGGGGATAAATAGAATGCGATGGTGTTACAATAAAGAGTTAATTAATGTATAGTGCCTGGCATTCAATACATGCAGATTTTTTTTAATTGTCTAAAAATATCCATGTATTGAATATTTTAAGAAATTTATAAAGGGAGTCAATAAATATGTCAAAGTTAAGATACAAAAATGTGATTTTAAAGTAGAATGTATGTCTTCAAAGTAATATTCTTTAAGCCAACAGGTTTTAAATATATAAATATGTTATATTTTGAAGTAAAAAGAATTTTTTCCAAAGTGATATTGAAAAGCTCTGTCTAATACAGTAAAATTTTAAGGCAAATAAATACCATGATGAGTGAATATTCTTATAAACAGATCACAGACAGAATAATGAGAAATTTTGAACCTGACTTAGGAAATTTGCACATTTAGAAAAGAAATACTTTTCCTCCCTTTCTGAATTCAGCTATTACATTTTTTTATTTATTTTTATTTTTTACATACACATGTGTTTATTAGGTTTCCACTTTTTGCCTTCACAGAATTAGAAAGGCTTAAAATTTAATACCAATAACAACGTTTAAGATAAGGACTAGAAACAGAAACCTCATAAAGAATGAACGAAGATAAATACATTCGGAAAAGAAATCAGATGATTGCTGCATTGAAATATTAAGCAATAATAATAATAATAATGCAAAGAAAGTAACATTCACATTGTCAGATAGGAGTATGTCTATTATAGAATTCTTTGACTCTGAGGCTCAGTATGGAGTCATCAGTTAACTTCTTATTTTTTTTCCAAAGTCTCAAAAAATAGACAACTAATATTTATAAATAAAAGTAAAAGATAATTTCAAAAAACTAAATCATGCTAACTCTTACACACAATAATAAAAGAAGAAATACTTCAAAATCATTTTACTTAATCTGGATACACCTGATATTAAAATTAGAGAAAATATATTATTATAAAGGAGAAATTACAAACATATTTAACTTATAAATGAGCATGCAATATCCTAAACAACATATTAACAAGTTGAATTAAAAATTAATGTCTAAGTAATATACTTTGGTCAAAATCAAATCCAATGTATGTGTAAATTTTTTAAATTACTTTTTTCTAACTGGACCAAGAATACATTTTAACCATTGAAAATATGAAATATCAAAAAAAATGTGTAAAACTGACAATTCCAATAGCTTCTTTCCAGAAAAAAAAAGAGCATATATCAAAATTAACCTTCCCTCAGGTGTCCCCTTGTAGACAGACCCTGGCTCCTACTGCTTATCCTTCTTTGGACTTCCCAAAATCGTCCCCGGACTTTTCTTTAGAGAATATCCCACCTTTCCCACAGAGACGTTATTGCATGATGCCTCATTTCTCTCTCTCTATTCAACATTCTCCAATTCCCTAGAAATACATTCTTAAGTCTCTGAAATTGGAGTATAGACTCGTTGGGGAGGGGTGGATGAGAACTAGGGGCTTTCTGCAGTGGGATAGTCTGTGTCAGCTTTGACATTTTAAGTTTAAGGTTCGTAAAAATCTCCATAAGTGCAGACTGGTGAATTTGTCTAGTTAGGGCATGCGAGCACTCCATACAGGCTCATGCACACGCAGGCGTGTACACACACAGCTTGAAAAGATAAATACGTTAATTCATGCAGGCTTTATAGTATAACCTCTAGGTTGGTATTAAGAAAGAAAAAAAGTCTCTGTAGGCAATATGGTCTGCAGATTAGGCTTTACTCAAGGATCTTTCAGCATTACAAGTATAATACACAAGAAATGGCGCTCATTACCAAACTATCCACTTGTAGTTACTAACATAGAATTCCTCCTGCAGCTGAAACTTTAAAATTACACATCAGGGCACATTCCTAAGCTGTCTGCGAGTGAATGAGATGCAGTATGAAAATTTGTGATCTTCTTGTAGAAAGCACTCCCCCCCCCGGGACTGAACTTTAATTGGAAGTGTTTCATTTATACTTCTCATCCTAGTTACAAACCTTTTTCATTTCTTTAGTGTTTTTCGTTTTATTATTGTTTATTGTTTTAATATTATTTTAAATTGCCATATAGTAAAATTGACATTTTTTCAGAGTTTTATGGATTTTAAAGAGTAGTTTCATGTAAAACCGTTCCACCACCTCAAAAATCTACCTAATGTTAAGCTTTTGTGATCATAATCATCACCACAATTAGAAAACAGAGCAGTTGCAACTCCCCCCAAACCTACCTATGATATCTTTAAATATATCGTCCATTACAGATTGTGCATTGCTCACTTTAGAGATACCACACACCATTATTTTAGTATATATTTGTATTCTTTTCTCTCTACTTACTTTATGTATTTTTCTCTCTACTTACTTTAACTCTATATCTTTTTCATTTGCTTTTACTGTGATTATCACAAGTCTTTCTGTTATATAAATAATTCAGTTTTCAAAATTTAGAACTTATCCATTTGTAGTTATTTATAATTATTTATTTGACAATTATAAAGTATACATATTTATGATATACAACATGATGTTTTAAAATATACATACATTGTGGAATGGCTAAATTTAACTGTATTATCTCACATACTTATATATAATTTTTTGAGGTGAGAACACTTATAATCTACTATCTCAGCAATTTTTTTTTCTTTTGGTCGGGGCTGGATTTGAACTCACCACATCCGGTATCTGGGGCCAGCGCCCTACTCCTTTGGGCCACAGGCACTGCCCCTTTCTCAGAAATTTTTAAGAACACAATACCTTGTTCTTAACCATGGTCATTGTGTTATACATTAGAGCTCGTGAACTCATTCCTCTTATCTAACTAAATTTTATGTTCTTTCACTAACATCTCCTCAATCTCGCTGTAACCCCCAGCCCCTGGTAACTAACATTCTACTTTCTTTTTCTGTAAGTTTAACTTTTATAAACTCTGTATGTGAGATCACTGTTACTCATCTTTCTGTGCCTGGCTTATTTCACTTAACATGACATCCCCTAAAATAATCCACGTTGTTGCAAATGACATGATTTCCTTCTTTTATAAGGCAGAGCAGTATTCCACTGTGTATATGTACTACATTTTCTTAATCTATATATCTGTTGATGGACACTTAGGTTATTTTCATATCTTGGCTATTGCAAATAATGATGCAATGAATATGGGAGTGCAGCTATTTCTTTGATATCCTGGTTTTATATCCTTTATATATATACCCAGGAGTGGGATTGCTGAATCATCTGGTAGTTATTGTTATTGTTGCTGCTGTTGTTTTTGAAGTAGAGTGTCATTTTGATCCCCTGGGTTGAGTGCCATGGTATCATAGCTCACAGCAACCTCAAACTGTTGGGCTCAAGCAACCCTCTTGCCTCAGCCTCCCAAGTATCTGGGACTATAGGTGCCTGCCACAGTGTCCACCTAGTTTTTCTATTTTTAGTAGAGATGGAGTCTGGCTCTGGCTCAGGCTGGTCTCAAGCTCCTAAGCTCAAGCGATCAACAGCCTTGGCCTCCCAGGGTGCTAGGATCACAGGCATGAGCCACTATGCCCAGCCTATCTAGAAGTTTTATTTTTAATTTTTGAGGAAGCTTCATATTGTTTTCCTTATTTATTTATTTTTTATTTTAAACATCAAGTTTATTGTGGTATGATTTACACACACTGAGATTTATCTTTTTTGTCCTTTCTAAGGGCATAATTCTATAAATAATAATTTTAATTTTGCCAAACATATACATCCATGAAACTACCACAAAAATCAAGATATAGATTTTATGTCTCTTACAGAAGAGTGAATCTCCTTTCCTAGCCCCCGCCTCTGCTAACCAATAATTTGATTTCTGAGTCTACAATTTTATCTTTTCCAGAATGTCATGTAATTGGAGTTATGTATTATGTACTTTGGTCTGGGTCATTTGACTTAACAGAATAATTTTGAGATTCATCTTTGTTGATGCATGTATCAGTATTTTGTTTTTGCTTGCTGCTGTACAGCATCCTACTATGTAAATTTACCACAATTTATCCATTCATCATACAGATATTTGAACTGTTCCTGGTTTTGGACTGTTATAAACAAGCCATTGTAAACATTCGTGTAAAAGTCTTTGTGTGAAAACATGTTCTTATTTATCTTGGGTAAACACGTGGAAGTAGCATTACTCTGTCATTTAACTATACGCCTAACTTTAAAGAAAATGGATAACACTTTTAAAAATATATGCAACATTTTCTATTACCATCCACACATATGCTGAATCCTCACTAGTATATGATATGTTTATTTTCAAAAATATGTTAGACATTTTACTAATAGATAGTGGAATATTATTGTGGTTTTAATTTGATTTTTCCTAATTATTAGTGTTATCAAGTGTCTTCACATGTGTTTATTACCAGTGTATCCTTTTTTTTTTTTTTTCTTTTTTTTTTTTGATTGAATCATAGCTGTGTACGTTAGTTCAATCATAGGGTACGGTGTGCGGGTTTCACATGCAATCTGAGATATTTTTATCAACCTGATTAACATAACATTCATGAGATTTTCTCATTTACTATGTGAAAACATTTTTGATCCGTATTTAGAAATTTTCTCCTGACCCTATAGGACAAAGGGTGAGATCACATGTGTGGTACCAGTGTATCCTTTTTGGTGAAGCATTTGTTCAAATATTTTCCCATTTTAACTGGGTTGTTTGTCTTCTTATATTCTGTACACAAGTTCCTTATCAGATACATGTTTTTGAACTATTTTCTCCTAATCTATTCATTGCCTTTTCATTTACTTTGGATTTGTTTTCATAGGGTGGAAATGTTCAGTATCAAAGTCTAATTTATTATTTTCTTTTATGGTTTGTGCTATTTATATTAAATATAAGAAGTTTTTACTTAATCCAAAGTCAAAAAGATTGCGTTCTATGGTGCCTTCTAAAAATTTTAGTGTGGGGTTTTGCATTTAGGTTTATGGTCATTTAAAGTTAATTTTAGTATATGGCATGAGATATGCTTAAAGATTAATCTCCTTTTGTGAGTGTCCAATTATTCAGCATCATTTTTTAAAAAGTTTGATCTGAAAAAAAGAATAAAATTTCTTCACATCTTTATCAAAATTAAATTGATTACATATGTATGGGTCTGTTTCTGGACTCTTAATTTTGTTTCATTGGTATAAATGGCTATTGTTATAGGAATATCATACTGTATTGATAATGGGAGCATTTCTCTAAGTCTTCAAATCAGAAAACGTTAGTCTCATAACTTTGTACTTTTTCAAGATTATTTTGACTATTATATATCTTTTCTATCCATATAAAATTTAAAATCAGATTGTGAGTTTTTTAAGGAGAAAAATAGTTTGCTAGGATTTTGATTGGGATTGTTTTACATTTATAGATCAATCTAGAAAATCAGTATCTTAACCATATTAAGTCTTATGATCCCCAATTGAGGTGTATAACACTGTTTATGAAATTTGTCTTTGCAAGGTTTTGTAGTTTTCAAATACAAATCTTGCACAAATTATCAAAATTATCTCTAAGTATTTCATGTTTTTAAATGTTATTATAAGTGATATATAGTTTTCAAATCTAAAGATTATTGCTAGCTAGTATATACAAAACAATTAATTTTTATGCATTGATCTTACATCTTTGGCAGTGTTTAAACTCATTTAATGGTAAAGCATTATGGTTGTATCTAGCAAGCATTCATATTATCCCTGAATGAAAAAGTTATGTTAATGTTTTTTATTTTTCAATGTGACTGTGTTTTAATTCTTTTTTTTTTTTTAGCTTATTCTGCTGCCTATGCCCCTCTGAGACATTTCAATAGAGAAAGCACACAGCTTTACCTTGTTCCAGATCTTAAGATGAAAGCACTCTTAGCCAGGCATTGTGGAGGGCACCAGTGGTCTCAGCTACTTGAGAGGCTGAGACAAGAGAACTGCTTAAGCCCAAGAGGTAGTGGTTGCTGTGAGCTGTGACTCTACAGTACTCTACTAAGGGCAACATAGTGAGACTCTGTCTCAAAAAAAAGAAGAAAGCACTCAGCCTTTGACCATTAAGTATGAGGTTAGCAGCTGGTTTTTCATAGATGGTCTTTAGTAGATTGAGAATACCTATTCCTTTCCATTCCTAGTTTACTAAAAATCTTTTTCAAAATCAAAAATCAAAATTTTTTCAAATGCTTTTTTCAGGATCTTTTGAGATAAACCTTATATTCTTTTTATCCTTTTCAGTCTATTTAAATAATGAACTATATTTATTTCTGAATGTCAAGTCAAATTTGCATTTCTAGGATAAACCTCACTTCATCATGATGTATCATCCTTTTTATAAACTGATTGATTTCATATGCTAAAATTTCATAAATTAAAACATCTATCTTTATGAGGAATATTGATCTGTATATTTTTTTCTTATAATGACTTTGGTTTTGGTATTAGAATAGTGGTGTCTTATCAAATAAGATGAAAAGTATTTCCTCCTCTACTACCTGAAAATGTTTGTGTAGAATTGACTTTATTTCTTTTTTAACTATTTGACAGATTCACAAGTAAATCCATTTGAGTCTGGCATCTTCTTTATGGGAAGATTTTTAACTACAAATTCAATTTGTCTCTAACTGAATTTTAATAAGCAAGGCCATAAATTTGTCTGTTTGATCTCGATGATCAAATTTGTTGGAAAAAAAAGTTTTTCATGAAATAACCTTTTTAATCAACCTGTTACCATCTATAGGATCTGTAATTATACTCCTTTTTTCATTACTAATATTGGTTATTAGTGTCTTTATTTTTTAAATCAATTTCACTGGAGGTTTATCAATTTTATTTACTCCTTCAAAGAACTAGCTTTTGTTTTAATTTTTTCTGTTGTTTCTCTATTTCTGTTTCATTGATGTGTGCTCTCACTTTTGGTATTTCCATTGTCACTCTTGTTAAATTGTCTTCTACTTCTAATTACTTTAAATGAAAGCTTAAATCATGGATTTGAGATTTCACCACTAATATAATAACTAATGCTATAAATCTCCCTCTAAACTCTGCTTGAGATGCATATCATAAATTTTGATATGGTATCCAGAAAGATCTGTAAGAACTAAACTGAATTAGAGGACACTCAGCTGGTGCCTGCTTCAGAATTGCTTGGGGTGTTTGGGGATCCTCCCCTACATGTCATCATGAAAGTGTTCTGTGTCAAGTGTGAGAGTAGAGAGCAGGAAAAACACTTTGTTTTTTCCTATCCTTAACACTCTACCTCCTTTTGATCTATCTATTCTGCCATTAACACTGTTGATCACTGACAGTCCTTCCCTTAACCTGGGTGCAGGGCCAGAATTGATATCACTAGTACTTTCTCTCGAGTTTCTGCCTTGGGATTATTCTACTGTCTTTTTTGTACAATCCCTCCTGTTCCTTACTCTAGAAAGGTTGGGGAGAAATAATGGCTTTGTGTGGGAAATAACAGTAGAAAAGGAGAGAGGAGAAAAGGATAAATTTTATATTACTACTTGTCTTAATGTCTTCTGCTTACTGTTTTCAGATTGTCAATGCTGTCCCCTATTTCTCCTCCATCCTCATCATAATATGTAAGCTGGCTCTTTGCCTTGCCATTCCTGTCAGAGGTCCAATCCTGACCCTGTCAAAATTTGTTATTGGTGAATAAGGTTGACTTTAAGTAGTGGCATAATTTAGAAATTTATGGACATAAAAAAAGAAGAAAAATGAGTAAAGAAAAAGTTATTTTGCTATGTACAATCTCTTGGGGTGCATTACAATTTACTTCTTTTCATTCTCTTGAGATCCTATCCCTGTACTTCTGTAGGTTTCCAGAGACCCAGTCCTATACTCACAGGTTATAGACCAGTTACCCAGGCTTTTCATTCTAAATTATATGTTTCTAGATATTCATTCATCATTATGTTCTGAACACCTAACAGAGTGCCTGAGACATGAATGCTTATTGAGGAAATGAATAAACCAAGTTTGATGTACTAAGTTCCTACTTTACTGGCCTACCAAGAGTGACACAGTATAAAATTGTTGTTGAGGTGGATGGTACTCCAATCCTCAGTGGGAGCTATGATTGCATTTTTCCAGATAAATACTGTTGTTCTTGAAAGCGAGACTTTGAAAAGAGCAGACTTAATACACATAAGGCAAATGTTTATTTATTTATTTATTCATTTTTAATTGTTGGGGATTCATTGAGGGTACAAGAAACCATGTTACACTGGTTGCATTTGTTAGGAAAAGTCCCTCTTACCACCGTGTTTTGCCCCCAAAAGGTGTGGCACACACCAAGACCCCAAGACCCCACCCCCCTTACTCCTTCCCTCTCTCTGCTCTTCCTTTCCCCACCCCTCCCTCATTCTTCCTCTCTCTGCTAGTTTCATTTTTTAAGACTCCGCTCAAAATAACCCCAAAGCCTTCCTAAGTGTCACATTGAAATGAATGGCTCCTTCTGCATTCCACAATGTTTAACTTGACATTCGACTCATTACCATAGATCTTATCATGGCTCAGGTGGGATAGTCTGTGGCTTTTTGCTCCATGGACTACCAGCTCTTTAAGGACAAGAACCAGAGCTTTGTATTTTCCACACATGCCCCTAGACATAGCGGGTATGTTCCAACTTTATCATCTCAAGCCTGATATGCCCTGACTTTGAATCTGTAAGAATCAAACTACCCACTTGTGAATTCGTCTTGGGCCTACAAGCATCAACTGAGTGCCCATTAAGGAGCAGGCGAGGGTTCTCAAGGCGAACCCTACACCGGGGTGTTGCGGGTTCTGTGGTGTAAATGGCAGGATTCCCGCCTTCCAAATCCCTCAGTCTGGTGGAGGAAAAGAGACATAAGCAGATAATTATAAACATGTACCTTTATATTCAGTATAACCTGCACTCATTTGCCCAGTGTTGGCAGAAAGACTCATATCTCCTCCTTTGGGGCATCTCTGCCTTCCTCAGGACAGAAACCTGGCAACTTAGTCCAGAGAGGTGGCATGGGGCAGGGCTCGTGGCAGGGTCCATCCACAAGCAGAGACGAGCCAGGTCATCCCTCCCACTCACGTCCCTCTGGTGTCACTGTGGCCCACGAGGCTGGCACAGCCAAACTGGTAGGGCTTATCCCCCGCTGCAGCCTGTGCACACAGTCCAGTCCTGCCCTGTGAGCGGGTGTCCTTTCTGGTTTCCACCCCTGTGCTAGGTCAGGGTGCTCCAAAGCCCAAGTCCTGCACCCAGCTCCCTTGAACTAGAGAAACTTGCAGCGTCAGCCACATTCAGCACTGGCCTCTCCCTCCCCCACCAACCCTCAGACCCTCGGGTGAAGCCCAAGGCCTGGCCTACGCACTGGACTCCCATTTCCTGAGACAACCCTACCTTATGGGCCCTGTTGCCTCCTTCCTGCCAGGAGCCTGAAAGAGCTTCCTGACTTCCCGGCCCGCGACTGCAGGGTTAGGGTAGCAGCCCCGACCTTCCCTGCAGCCCCTGGCTCGTTTGTCTCGGATGTTCTCTGCCACTTCTCCTGGAGCAGTGTGTGTGGAGGAGAAAGGTGGTTTTGCTAAAGATCCCCCACTAGACTCTGATCTTTGGACCACAGGTGTCCTCTAGCCTTACATTTACATAAATAGGAGGACACTCAAGTGACCCCTTGGGGGACAGAAAGGCTGACAATCTTTCTTTCCTCTCTGCATATCTACGCACACGCAGGGTGCCAAAAAATATATACACATTTTTAAAATGGAAAAAACTATTAATATTGTAATGTTCAAAATATACCGATAACATTTGTTGTCCTGTAGATTGTATCTTCTATCTCTTATAACTGCAGAAGTCAAACGTGACTTGAATATTACAATGTATACACATAATAATGGTAAAATACCATGATAGGACAAGCACGGGGGCTGTGGAGCCCGGAAGAACATCTGATCCAGACTCAGGGAATGGCAGAGGGAAGTCAGGGAAAGCCTCTGGCATCATTTATGATTCCCAGCTAACAGGCATCCCACGACCCAAGTGCCTTAGCCAGGGAGCAGGTCCTCAGGCTGACATGAGTTCATACAGCAGTGTCCCTGCAACTGCAGCAGACCACAGGGCTGAGGAGGAGGTGGGGACCCAGGCTGAGGCCGAGGTGAACAAGGCAGGAATTTGGGGGGTCACGATTTGAGAGTCCCAGCAGCACCAGTGATGAGCGATGGTGGCCAATTGTCTTCAAACACTGAACAGACATTTAGTGCCCAGATCACATGTTAGGAGCTGGCTGTGCCAAGATGAAGAAGGTGGGCCCAGGGGTGCAGACCAGGCATGCAGCTTGCCAAGGTTCCGGTGGAAGAGTGAGCAAAGTCAAGCACAGAGTGAAGGACACGTCCATCCCTGAGAGGGTCCGGGAAAGCTCAGGGAACAGATCACATTGGAGGTGACGATACAGGGTCTCAGTTTAGCAGGGGTGTCCAACCTTTTTTCCTCTTCTGCTGTGCATTGGGAGAATAAGAGTTGTCTCGGACTACACGTTAAATACACAAACGCTAATGAAAGCTGATGAACAAAATAGAACAGATCTGTGCATACTGTTCCCAAATGTCCATCCACCCCACAGAAAAGCAAAATAGTGCTCAAGGAATCTGCACGTGGCCCATAGGCTGCAGATCGGGCAACCTGGCTAGAGATGCCTTTGGACAAATTAGAAAAATGCTCCTTCCCCTGAGCAGATTCAGAGGCTGGACTTCTGGTTCTGTTCAGCCTCTGCCCAGGTGCCTTGAGGTCCCCCTGAAGGACAGCACCCCAAACAGAAGGGCAAAGGCATTCCAGGTAAGAAACAACATGGACAAAGTGAAGATGGAACTTGATCTGAGACCCTGTCAAATTTCCTGCCTCGGCAGGACAGAGCCCCAGAGTGCAGGTGATCTGGGGCTCACAGGGATGAATTATAAACAGCTGCCACCAATTAGACAGCAAAGAAAAAAGCTCTCCGATGGGACATCAGTTCTGAATCTAGCAAGCACAGTGGTGAAAGAGCTGAAATGACAGGGTGGCTGTAAGTGGCAGAGAAA
This sequence comes from Arctocebus calabarensis, assembly GCA_963573935.1. NCBI lineage: Eukaryota > Metazoa > Chordata > Mammalia > Primates > Lorisidae > Arctocebus > Arctocebus calabarensis. The sequence goes on from CAUYON010175574.1 coordinate 17,603, forward strand.
TTATTCAGGAAGCTTCAAAAATGTGGAAAATACCTGGGACCCATCCATCCCTTAATTAAAAAAAAAAAAAAAAAAAAACTTTCTCTTCTAGAGTTCAAAAACTGAATATCCCAAAATAATTATTCTTAGCTCTTTGTTTCCCTTTGTGAGTTTAGAAAAGAACAAACACATCTGATCTGGCTGGATGTGACCTTCTCCACAGCAGAAGCTCCACCCCTCCAGGAATGAGTCACCAGGAGGAACATTCTAATCAGACACCACCACCATCCATAGACGAGTCAAGGAGATAAAACATATGTAAGTGTGGACTTTGTTTTTTTTTTTTTTTTAAGACAGAATTTATTCACAGAAAAGAAAGAAGAGAATACAGAAAACATTAAGGCACCTGTTAGAGGGAGAAAATTCCGGTGGGGAGAGAGAAGCTCTCTCCATTTCTCTCCCAGTCTTTCCCCATCTCCTCCTTTAGGCCTTTAGTCTCAGGGCATATATAGGTGTATGGGTTCCTTGGCAGGAAACAAATGAATACAGTCCCTTCCACCAGGGGCAAGGTGAATGAATGTATCAATGAATGGATACAGTCCTTTCATGGAATTGAGGCCTAGGAAATTCACAAGAAATTGACCTAGGCATAGGAGATGGGGGTTCCCCA
>CAUYON010175576.1:0-27408 GCA_963573935.1 Arctocebus calabarensis
CCAAACAGCAATGACGGCTGCAACCAAAAAAAGGGCCCAGCGTTGTGGCGGGCGCCTGTATCCCCAGCTACTTGGGAGGCAGAGGCAGGAGACTTGCTTGAGCCCAGGAATTGGAGGTTGCTGTGAGCTGTGATGCCACAGAACTCTACCCAGGGGGACAGCTTGAGGCTCTGTCTCAAAAAAAAAAAAAAAAAATGAATGAACTATATTGAAAAGTATGGATAGTAGATGAAAAGCAAGTTTCAAAATAGTAAACGTATATGTTATTGAAATATATGTATGTTTATGTGTAAATATATGTGTACACATATAGATGCACACATCTGTGTATATATTAATACATATATGCAATATATGTGTATAGGGGTAACTATAAATTGACATTGTGTATATATGTAAATAGTGTATTATACACACTTGAAAAACAGCAGTGAGTGTGTATACATGCACACAACGTAAAATCCCTGGGGAAAAAAACATGTGTATAACTTTGTGGTAATAATTACTTCTGAGAGAAGGGAAAAGGGACCAAGATGGGAATCAGCATCAAAGTTCTCTTCTCATATGTAATGTTATAATTCTTTAAAGAGTAAAATGAATGGGAATTGAAAGAAATGTTAAAAGACTTTTAAGTAAAAATTGTGGAGCAGCTGAAATTCACATTCATGATTCTTTTCCAAGAAGTAAGTGTAGGATAATGGAACCCATATATTATATTATTATATATTTATATACCAGTTTGTCTCACTATGCTGTGAGCTCCCAGAAGCAGGAAATGTTTCGATAAAATTCTTTCATCTCTAGTAGCCAGCACAATTAGCAGCGCAGAAAACTGGGAGTACTTTTGAGTTAACAATGTCATTAATTCATCAATTCATTCATTCTAACAATATTTGATGAGCAACTACTCTATGCTTATATAATAAATTGGGAAACACCACCCAAAGAGTTTACATTCTATAAATGCAAGAATGAATGAATGTAAGCTGAGAGAAACCACCCAGGATCACCAAATCCATCCAACAAAATCCCTCAAATATATCATTAATCTATTTTTGAGAATTTCCTGGCTTAGAAATTCCACTATTTATTCTGTTAGTCATTTCTGGAGTTAGCAGAATTTTTAAAATTTTTGTGTACATTTCCTTTTTTCTTCATGTTTTTGTGGTATGGGTTTTCTTCTCTACAATATTTTAAATTCAGAAATAGTCTAGTAGGTCCTCATCTGGGTTATGATCTTTCACTGTAAAATCAATTCCTCAAAATATCTGGTCCTTAGTGACATAAACATGGTTGAATAGTTCTACTAATATTTTATCATGCTAAGAATTTTTAAAACAAAATCATTCTTTACATTTTACACAATATGTTCTGTATGTTATTTTTATGTGATCCTAAATATAATTTTCATTTGCTTTTAAGAAGAAAACCAGTGAAGTGTGCTGGGTAGTATTTACATGACACATGAACCAAGACTCAGCAGCAGTAAGCAACTTATCCATTGATAAACTGTTAGGAACTGGTAGCCCCAGAACAAGAACCCAGATTGTTTTAGTTCCAAGCCAAGACTCACTCCTTTGAATCTTGCCTACACATTTAGTTCACAAGTTCTGGGGCAAAAATATTTCATTATTTTTTAAAGCATGTTTATTTGAAAGATGAGCCAAATACAGTTCGAGATAGAGCATATATAATGGTAAATTTGCATGCTTTCCCAAGCCAAAGTGTGTTAGCCATCTAAATTGAAGTTATGCACGCTTGGTTAATATCTGTGGCTTCTTTATGCTCACCATTGAGATTTCAATTCATGAAGGCAGTAACGACAACAGTGAAGACAGTTTCTTAAGGCTTTTCCTGCACTTGTGTGCCCTCTATTTGATCATCTGCCAAGGTTTGTGAATAGTGCCAAATCAAACGGCACAGCATCTCTATGAGGCTCCTCCTGGGAGTTGAGGAATTCTGCAGTTGGAGCACGGGGTAAGATATAAAAGGCACAATTATGGTCTTCTTTGAAGAGGTTAGACGCAGACAATGTTAATCTATTCTTTTGGAATTTCTGATGCTAAACTCCCTTCACTAAACAGCCTCTCCACTTCCCTGGGCTTTTCTGGCCAGATTATCCTGAATTAGGATAAACATCCGAAAATGAGGAGGAGCGACAGTGATCTGATGCTTTTGAGCCTTCTCAATGAGGAAATCACACATGGGCATAAAGAAATAAGCACTCAATTTCCATTTGTGATCTAAGAAAACATTTTAAAGGTTTCTCCTGATTTTGTGCATAGATCTCTAAGATCTCCTTTCCTTTGCTTCTGTTTTCCTGACTTCTTTGCCAGGAAGATTGTATTCATGCGTCAACTGTGATGGCATTCTTCTCATTTTAATGGTGATTAATCATAGAATTTGTTTTGACATATATTTGAATTTTCTTTCCAAAGATACTTCCTTTGATTACTTTTTAACCTACTGATTTTCTATTTGGCTTCACTCAGCGAGGTAAACCAATGGTCTAATTTTTCTTACCCTTAGAGAAAATTAGTAAAATGCATGCAAATTTTGGATAGTGCTATGATAGCATGGGGCTAGTTACAAATGCTAGCAGATACATTTTAATCATTTTAAGTGTAAGGAACCAAGAAAGGTGTTTATAGTTTTATTATTGGCTCCTTGTTCTTTCTTCCAGAAATATATATTTTTTATATTCATGTTCATTAGCAAAAAATTTTTTATGAAAGAATGCTAGTCTTCACCATAAATATTAAGAAGAGTAAAAACTAGTTGTGAAAGCTAGTGTTTAAATTTTAATTTTCTGGCAAGACTGGGTAGAGGCTCACCAAACCCCTCTCCGCATCCTGAGCACAGGAGTAATCTACATTTCCGTCTCCCTCCTGGGTGAGGCTATCAGGAAGTGAGTGGAAGTACCGTGTCACTTTCAGACTCAAACAAGTAAGGGAAGATCCATCTTTTTCGCACAGTGGTTCCCCAGCTACAAGCTGGATTTTGGCACTCAGGGACCCAAGGCATCGAGGATGCCTGAGATTTTGTCAGCCTTAATCACCGAATGACATCATAGAGCAAAGTCACTGAAGACTGCGTTGGACTGTGTCGTGAGTGAGAAATAAACTTTACTGACATTAAACTCCTGAGATTTGGGATTGATTGTTATTACAGTTAACTTACCTAGCCAGACTAATACTATTCATTTATACTCAATCTCTTGATATATTTCCTTTTAAATTAGCGTTATAGTGGATTCTTAATGTCCAATGGCTCAAGGAGTAGGGTGCTGGACCCATATGCCGGAGGTGGCAGGTTCAAATCCAGCCTCAGCCAAAAAAAAAAAAAAGGAGAAAAGCTAAAAGACATGCAACAAAAATCTCCTATATGTCATGAAACATTTTTAGCATATGGAAAATAAGTATAAGTAGTAAATAAATATCAGAAACATTGTAAACATAGTAAATAAAATTACAAATCAAAATAGTGAGATGCCACTAATTTTTTTTCTATCAAATCAATTTTTTTAAATGATTATACCTTATATGGGTGAATGTATGAGGAAAAATGTCTTTTAGACTCAGTAGAAGTATAATTGTTGTAATATTCTGGGGTAGAAATTGAATAATGAATTATCCAGATTCTCAAAAATGCTCATCCCCCATTCACTCATAATTTCATTTCTAGGAATTTATTCTATGAAATAATTATTAATGTCATGTACAAAGATTTTATCTCAGCATCATCTGTCTCAAAAGTGGGCAAAGTACAACCCTACAAGCCAAATCCCACCTGCCACCTGTTTTTGTAAATAAAGTTTTATTGATAGATAGCCATAACCCCGTCTATTGACATATTTTCCATGGCTGTAAATGTATTAGAAGAACTGGATTTATAGCTCTTCTACCTAAACAGGGAGTTATAGGTATCTATTCAATAGCTTGCCTGAATGGCTGGACTTTACATAATCACATTTGAATAGAAACTTCCATATTGTCCACCAGCTCCCAGAGGGCATACACCCTACTCTAGTCATGCTTTGGAGAAGCCAGATGTGCTTTAGAGTAACTTTGCTTTCTCCTTGGATTCCTATGTTTAGATCTAGTTAAATCTTTCTGCATAGCTGTCTTACATTTGCAAATATGTCTTTCTGATTCATACACCCACAGATCTCCCTGTAAGGATCTGTCAATGGCAAAATTTTATTAGCCTAGATATGCTACTCTAATTCAACAAGTAGGTTATGTAACCTCCATGTAATTGGTGAGAATGGAAAAATGTATGTTCAATGTCATGGATGCAGAGAGAGGAAAGAGACTGTTTTCATGTGAACTTCTTGCAGCTGCCTAAACAGAAGGAAGCAATTATGAATCTCAGGTGTGGAGCCAAGAATTTGAAATCCTAGAAACGGAGTGGATGGGAGAAAGATTGAGGATGATAACTACTGCATTAAAATGAGATATGTGGCCAAAGGAAGAAAGACGACCATCCTGACAAAATGATCACAAGCATCCTTAATATTTTATTTTAGAAGGTCAGCTTTTATCTCAGGGCAGCCAAATCAGATAAGGCAATAAATACCAAAGTGCTTTGCATGCGATAAAGGGCTCAAGGAAATAAGGGTTAAAAATCATAATACTTGATTTTAATAATGGCCATGACAGCATTCTCTAATATTCCTAGGGTATTCTGTGTGATAAATTAAAATACAGAGATTAAGAGCTGGAAACGGATTCATCAATTTCTTTAAAAGTACATTTTATATGGTTTTATTCATTTTTACAGACGTTTTGGAGAACTATTTCTTAGAAAAAAATTCTGTTCTTTCTTTCTTGCTTCTTTACTCATGAAGAAAATGATATGCTATAAGAACACCCTAAAAGCAAGGTCCACTGAATAGTGGAATTGAATGACCCTTGGTAAAAGCTTGATGACAGTTCCTACTAGGAAATAGTTTAGAACTTTAGATCCTAGCTCTTTGTCATGGTCTAAATGTTTAGGTCTCTCCAAAATCCACAGGTTGAAATCCTAACCCTCAAGATTAGGATGTGGGGGCTTTGGGGAGGTGATTAGATCCTGAGAGCAGAGCCCTCTTGAATGGAATTAGTGCCCTTATAAAAGAGGTCCCAGAGAGCTGCTCTACCATGCAAGGACACAGCAAAAAGGTGGGCACCTCACCAGAAACTGAAACTACTGGTACCCTAGTATTAGACTTTCCAGTCCCCAGGAGATGAGAAATAAATTAATGTTGTCTATATGCTACTTAACTTACAGTATTTTGTTATAGCAGCCTGAACATATTAAGACACTCTCCGAAGGGTTGTCTGCAGACCAGTGGCAATGAATGGCACTGCCTGGGAGCTCATTAGAAATGAGAAGTCTCAGGTCCCATGCCAGTCTCACTGAATCAGTCTGCATTTTAGTAAAGTGTCCAGGTGATTCATATAAACTTTCAAGCTTGGACCACCTCATAAGAAAACTCTTAGAAGAAAGAGTATATTAGCATGACAGACTCAGCTTTAGTTTTGTTGCTATTCTACTGGCCACATAGGTGAATTGCACGGTGCCTGGCATGTATTCTTTCACATGACAGGCATGTATGAGCATGTATGAGCACTTGACAAGCATGTATCAGCTTGTCAAGTGAACAAATACATGCTGGGCACTGTGCAATTCACCTATGTGGCCAGTAGAATAGCAACAAAGCTAAAGTTGAGTCTGCCAACTGCTGTGCTGGGTACCAGGATTGGAAAGTTCAAGGAGAGGTGGTCATGCTCTCACACTTCACACTCTTGATTAACATTTAGTCATTCAGATTCTCCCCGTGGTAATCTCTGCCTACAGTCACTGTCTATTTCTTTCTCCAGAATGAAGCATTAATGAGGAACAAACATTCACGGCCACTGCACTGATGCTTTAAATACTATAGTGGGATTTTGTCATTTTGCCTACACAAGTTTTCTTGTAGCAACACAGCATCCCTTTGGGGGGGGGGGTGAAGGGAGCTACCCTTTACTCCTTTCCTGTCCATGTTATTTGAGGGAGGCTGGCACAACCGACTGCCTCCAGGGCAGGCCAATCTGAGAATTCTATCTCTTGGTCTCAGTCAGGAGCATGTGACCCATGTCCCAGAATAATATTCAATCCTGGGACTTTTACTGAAACTGTAGAAAAAGAGACACTCCTTTGTTTTTCTGCTGAAGTTGCTAAGTTATTAGGATGTAAGTTTGGAGTTAGTTGGCGGTGGTCATCTTTGCCTCTACTTGATAACAAAGCAAACCCAAGGAAAAGCAAACCCAAAAGTTGAAGAAGAGACAGATTTTGAGTGCATCACTCAATGTCTCCATCCAACCACGTCTAAAGCCACCATTACATTTTAATTCAGTGTTGCATGAATTATAAAATCTCCCTTTCTGTTTGAGTTAGAGTGACCTACAACTATCCTTACACACACACCTAATTGAAGATGGCGACCAAGTAGCAACTTCTGTGCAGCTGCACGCAGTGGGAGTGGGGAGAGAAGACTCCAGGCATCTCTGGCCGGTGGGTTTCACCCAGCAGCTTCTCTTTGGTGATACAGGAAGTCAGTGAGAGACTTTTGGACCCCACAAGGAGGACAGAAATGGTGGAAAACTGGCAAGGGGTAGGTGCATTTGTTCGGTGGGAGGCTGCCTGCAGCTGTAACCATAGCAAGAATGCAAGCAGGAAAAGCCTTACCTGGGGGCTGTTTTGGTTTTTTGGACTTGGACACTCAGTTGAACTGCCTTGGGAGATCTTGGGCTAGTGTGTGGATGACTTTGGGTGTTGTTGTCTGGGGCCCCAGACTGAGCCACTGAGTTACATAAATGTTTTCATGTAATCCTTACAACATGCTCTGAGACAGATACTATTACTGCAGCTATTTTCCAAATGAAGAAACTGAGGCTCAGAGGGGTTAAATATTTTTCTTAGTAATACATTCATAGCTGACAGCAGATAAAAGGTTAAATCTCAGAATATCTCATTACAAAGATTTACAATCCATCAGAACCATTGGAAATATAGTTTACTTTCTGGCATCATTAAGCTCTACATTTGAAAAAGATTGGGAAAAAGTAAATATTCTAGAAACTCAGTCTAATGGCCTCTATGAAAGTATAGCCCGGAAGGATCTCTGGAATAACTGGTCCACTGACAACTTCCCATAACTGTACCTCCTTGAACAGAGTTCATTAAAGACCTCATCTTAATTCAGACTGTGTAATAATAGGTTGCAGGTTTATGGAGACATCTGTGGGTAATTTAGCCTAAGGTCAAAACCAGCTCAAGGTAACTTGGGAAACTAAAAAAAAAAAAAAAAAAAAGTGCCTTTTTCAGCTTCATAGTACTATTCCTTCCATGCTTTTCCATTTCCCATTTCCCAACAGTGACACCCATCTCTATCACTTTTGCCTGGAACCCAACTAAAACATTCTTAAGAAAGGACTCAAAATCTGTTTCACATTAATCATTTTTATGTTTATGACTAAAGGCAACCTTTATATTTTGGGTCATCTAGTTCAAAGCCACAGGAATGAACTATCAACAGTGGAAATCTATGATCAGGGAAGGCAAGGTCTTCCCAAGATTTCTGCCGTCCTAGCGCTGACTCCATCTATAGCTAAAGCTACATCTGAGCAGGTCTGTGAATACTTTGGGCCTGCAAAGAACCATACTAAACCAAGTTACCTTTATAGGGTCAGATCTATTCAAAGAAACTAGGTTATAAGTTTGCCCTAAAGTGGAGGAAGGGGGGAGAGTGGAAGTCCAAACAAGGAGGTGGTATGGAACCGTCACAGATACTGTGATAAGGCCAGATGGACAGGGAATTTTGCAAGGAAGTACCCTTTATTAAAACGAGCAGTCAAAACTACCTCCCACTAGCTGCAGGAAGGAGAAGGTACCACACTAGGGTATCTATCTGTGCTGGTTGTCTGCTCTAGTCCAGCCTCCTTCCATCTCCCGTCCTGCTGTTGCTCCACTTGCAAGAACAATGATTAATTTGTCTGTTCTGCAGATCCTCTCTGCATCATTCAGACTGAATCTTCAAACGCTTTATTCGTAGGAGAGGTTAGCTGGAACTGCAGGAGAAAAATCATATCTTATCTACCTCTCCAAGTGTACTTGGAGAAAAATTGATTCTGTAAAGATGCCCCCTCTTAATAGGAAAATTTTTTTGTCTTAGTTGTAGTCATACCATCACCATAATGTGTGTATAAGTGTGTATTATTGTCATACTATATTTGTCATACCAGCACCATAATGTGTGTATAAGTGTGTATTATTTTCAACTTTAATTTTATTCAACATAAACATGCATTCATTTATGTATTTGACAAACTTTTATCAGAGATATCAGACATTGTATATGACATACTATATAAAGACATGGAAATTAAGGAGTTCCAGGCTGTGCCCTTCTTTTATCTACCAAATATTTACTGAGTGCTTAAATACAGGCAAGGAAAAGCCTAGATACATTTTCAGCTGTCATAGAACATACACTCTCGTGGGAAAGACCCATCATAAAAGGAAACCTTAACAAAGTCCGATCACAGAAAGTGATCAGAAAATAAACCAGAGTAATAGAATATTAAATAACATAAAGAAGAGGTCTGACTTTAGATACAGGTGATACAAGTATGTTCTTCTGAGAAAGTTTCAGGTCTTATGACATTATTTATCTTTCTCAAATTCTCGTTCTTTCCTATAAGAAGATGATACATCCCCACCATGTGACTTGGAGTGTCTTCTGTAGAAGTTTCCTTCCCTACCAGTTACATCAAGCTTGGCCATGGGAAATGCTTTAACCAGTGCAACATGCACACAAGCAGTGGTGCACCAGCTCCACAGAGGAGCTCTGAGAACCAGCCTTGGATTTCACCATCTGGCTTGTTCTCTCCCCTCTACCAAGAGTTTGGCGTATTCCAGATTGAGTTTGCCCCTTGAGCCTGGATCCTGGAATGAAGACGACATGAGGGGAAGACCCACCAATGACTCCCAGTTAATGGATTGGCCATGCAGCAGAAGCAAGAAATAAGACTTTGTTTTGTGTGATCTAGTACAACCTGGTAAAAGCTGAGTGTGCATATACTGCAGAACAATGAGAAGGTACCAATTGTGAGATCGGGGAATAGTGTGTGTTTGTGCACGCACAAATGTGCAGGTGGGAATTCATTTGGCATGCTCAAGGAACAGAAAGAAAACCAGCATGAGTGGCACAGGCTTGGCAATGACATAGGGGAAGTAAGAGTGAACCAGATGGTAAAAATCTTTGCAGGTCTTGGTAAAGAGTCCAGACTATATAAGATTCAACTTTTACACATCACCTAATATTTCATTTATTGAACTTTTTATTTTAAACACATTTCAGACTTACAGAAAAGTTGCACTAATCACAGAAAGAATTTCCACATTGCCCTCTTTCACCTTTTCCTGATGCCATCGTATATAATCTTAGTACAATGATCAGACCCAGGAAATTCACACTACTGTCCCAGTATTAGTGAAACTAAAGACCTTATTTGTTTTATCCACTTTTCCACTTGTGTTGTTCTTCAGTGCCAGGATCTCGTCCAGGACTTTACTCAAGAGAACACACTGCATTTGGTTCTTATTTCTCCTTAGTCACTTGCATCCCATCAGTTTTTTAGTCTTTTCACGTCTTCCATGACCTTGACATTTTGAGGATTATCGATCAGATGTCTTGTCACATGTCTCTTAACTTGGGTTTTGGTGACATTTTCTCCTGATTGGAGTGGGGTTATACATCTCTGGATGAGACTCCCACAGACATAGGAAATGTAGATGGGTATAGACATGGAAAATAGTATGAGAGTTCCTCAAAAACTTAGAAATAGAACTGCCATGTGACCAAGAGACCCATCTTCTGGGTATACACCCAAAGGACAGGAACAGGACACCAGCACCTCACAGAGATGGCTGCCTCTGCTTTCACGGTCATCGCAGCAATATATATGGTGGACAATATGGGCACAACCTAAGCGTCCGTCAATGTTTGAATGGATAAGGAAATACAGTACATTGATGCAATGGAATTGCATTCAGCCTTTAGAAAGAAGACCTTACCATTGGCAACAAAATGGAGGATGCCGTGCTAAGTGAAATTAGCCAGACAGAAATACAGTGCAAGACCTCACTCACATGTGGAATCCAAAAATGTTGGGGACACAGAAATAGAGAACAGGGGTTGCCAAGGGTGGAGCATGAGAGGAAAATGGGGAGATATTGGGGGGACAAGTATAGTTACATAGGATGAATAATCTACAGATGTAATGTCCAGCATGATGACTGTAGCTAATAATATCATAGAATATACTGGAAGTTTGCTTAAAGCTCAAGGAGTAGAAGTTTGCTCAAAGCTCAAAGCTCAAAAGTATCTATGTGAGGTGATGCATAAGTTAATTTGCTAGAAGGTAGAAATCATGTCACTGTGTATATGTATATCAAAACACCATGCTGTACATGGTACATATACACAATGAAAAAAATAAATACCATGGATAGGATGTTGTGTCCCTCTGATTGTGTCATATCATGAGGTTCATGATATTGCTAGTGTCTGTATTGCTAGTGATGTTGACCTTGATCAGTTGGTTAAGTTGGCGTCTGCTGCTTTTCACCACAATAGTAAACTTACCGTCTTTCTCTTTGCAGTTAGTAACTATCTGAGGGGACACATTTTGAAGGTATGAACATCGTTTCTCCTCAAACTTTCCCCACTAATTACAGCATCCATCAGTGGTTCTTGTCTGTGTGAGACACAGTTCTTTCCGTGGTTTTGCCTAATGAGGGTTTTCTGTTTCCTTTCTCTTGTACATTTATGAATTATGCTTCTATAATGAGGAAGAGTTCTGCCTTCTCCTTCACTGATGTATTTAACCAAACATTCATTCATGTCAGTGCAGACTCGTTGGGTGTTTATGTTATTCTATAGGTTATACTCCAGTACTGTCATGTATTTCATTGCTCAAATTGTTCCAGTTTTAGCTCTTTTGTGCCTTTTATTCCTTAAGTAGGCCCCATCATTTAACGAGCATGTCCTGGTACCTCAAATGCTCAGGTACATCAGTTCTTGTATTTTTCTTACATCAGTTCAGGGATCGACCACTTCTCCTAAGAACCCTGGCTCCTCTAATCAGGGAATAGTGCTTAGAAACCAAAGTCTGGGTGCCTCATGTGCGTTATTACCCAGATGCCATGGCTTCTAAACCCTTTTAGCAGACAGATAGAAAAGATATTTGTATATTTTACCCTACATATATGAAAACATGTATAGTTTTGTGCCTATCGTTATATATACACAAAGCCATTGGTTTATGCTGATGCTTCAGGTTCTGATCCAACACTACAGCATTTGCTTTAGTCTTTCCCCTTCCTTAATTTTTAATTCTTTCTCAGCCGGGCTCAGGGGCTCACACTTGTAATCCCTGCACTTTGGGAGCTCGAGGCAGGAGAACTGTTTGAGGTTCAAGACCAGATTAAGCAACATGGTGAGATGTTAAAAAAAAAAAAAATTAGTAGGGCATGGTGGTGTAGGCCTGTAGTCCTGGCTAGTCAGCAGGCTGAGGTAGGAGGATTGCTCAAGCCCATGAGTTGGAATTTATAGTAAGCTATGATTTAGCCACTGCATATCAGCCTAGGAGACAGAGGGAAATCCTATCTCAACCAACAAGTAAACAAAAAATAGAAACTTTCTCTGACAGTGAGATGCTTGATCCTCATCATCTACAATTATTTATGTACTTGTTCAAGTTTGGTATACACATCAAGCAGTTTCAGAATTGGCAAACCATGTACCTTTGAGAAACAGAATTTATGCATGCATAGTTCTTTGTGTCTTTGGCCTTACAATATCCAGCCAAGACACTGCTCTCCAAAGTTAGTTCTTTTCTTTCCCATCCCCTTGGGGATGATCATGTTATTCATTTGCACTATGGTTAGATCACATGTTAGAGTTTCGGGTCCATTTTGGGTTCCCTCCACATCCTGGTTGGTTTTCACTGTTTATTATTTTAGGTACGTGAAAGATATGGGGACCATTACTATAGTTCTAAGAGTTAGTTTTTAAATACACACTCAGAGATGTGCGTCCTATGGTTCTCCCCATTCTTTCCAGGCCTTTCCCACCTAACCCCAATAGGTAACCAATCTGTATAGTTAATCCTTCATCCATCCCGTATTTTTTCTGCACAAATACTTACATGCGTATTATTTTCAAATTTCTTTTTATTTGAAGAGTAGCATACTATAGATACTATTTTGTGCACTTTGCTTTTTTAGTGTAATAATATGTTCTGGAAATCAGCAGTGTGTTTTAAAATTGGAGGGAAAGGCTATATCTTCTCAATTGCCTTAATAACTATTTGCACTTAGAATTTAAATACATAGGACCAGGTGGTGGCTCACACCTATAATCCTAGCACTCTGGGAGGCCGAGGCATTGCCTGAGCTCACAGGTTTGAACCAGCCTGAGCCTGAGCGAGACCTAGTCCCTAAAAATAGCCAGGAAAGGTGGTGGGCACCTATAGTCCCAGGTACTTGGGAGACTGAGGCAAGAGAATCACTTGAGCCCAAGAATTTGAGGTTGCTGTAAGCTGTGACACTACAGCACTCTACCAAGGGCGACAAAGTAAGAGTCTGTTTCAAAAGAAAAAAAAAGGATTTAAAAATACATGACAACCCCAAATTAAAGAAAACAGAAGTTTCAATATAGTGTATTCTTTAAAGCATACTGTTTAAATTTAAACCTTAAGAATGTCCCTACTTTACATCCATCTGTATTTCTGGCAAAAGAACAAGTATTTCAGACCAGACCACAGACTTATTTGTATAATCTGGCCAATGTTCACCATTGTCAACCTCAGCTTTCCTTGAAGGTCAGCAGGCCTGACATCTGACATGAAGTCAAGCAAATTGTCTCTCCATTTCCGCAGTTGGAAACTACGCACACTGATGGAAAAAACTGGAAATGACTGGCTATGTTTGGTTTGGACAACTCATCCAGAAGAGAGGGAGCCCAGCACGAGTTCTGCATGAGTGAAGTCTGAAAATCTGGCTTTTGGGTCTAACTTGCAGGCCTACCTATTTGACTTTGACCAGAGTTCAGACACACAACGAAGTAGCTTTGCTTTTTCTTCTCTCAAGTCATATCAATCAAGAGCATGAAGGTTGGAAGAACAAAGAAGCAATTGAGCATCCTAAACCCAGCTGTTAATTTTGGCCTTTGGGAATGTCAATGAAAGGACTTAAAGTTGTTTTTTTAATCATGTTTCATTGGTACATTCTGTGGTTAGTAGGAATCTTGAGTAAAGGAGTCGTCTTTTCTGTTGTCAATATGAAAAATTTGTAATTAACCAATACCAACATTTAAATGTAGGATTTTTTAAATTATACTTTTATAAAAGAAAACATTTGTCCCTTAAAGTAGATGCCAATTAACATTTGAAAAGATTGATTTGTTTGACTATTAAGAAAGCTGATTACAGCTTAGTATGTCAGTTTAAAAGATTTTACTGTTTGTGATATAATATTTCAAAACTGAGTTTAGTGGTATAGCTGTATATAGAAAGATTAACAGCTTGAATGTTACATCTTAATGAAGAATGAAAAAATAGCTTACTTCATTTAAAAGTTACAGCTTTTCAACCAAATCTGGAAATACTATATCCTTGTCTTCCTCCATCAAGAATGGAAGAAATTCTCTAGATACAAAAGTCTTAAATAAAATATCCATAATGTCTAAATTAAGAGTATTGGGAATTGAAATTAGAGAACCAAATTTTCAGAATGATCACCTCCACTGCTCACTTGCCCTTTGTATGCAAATGCCTTGGTATGGTCAAAGTTCCTACTTCTAAACCTGTTTTAAGATACTTGTATGGCCCTAGGACAAATTTCTTGTATATAAGAAGCATCTGTGAAGCATTAAAAGGGCAATTGCCCAGGCCCCATCCCCAGAGACTTTGAGTTTGGTCCTAAAATCTGTATTTTTAACAGGGCATAGTAGTTAAGAAACACAATCTTAGACTGGGAGGGGACAAGGAGATTGTCTAGCCCAACTCATTTTACAAATGAAGAGGCTGAGGCCAAGACAGAACTTGTAATCAAAAGCAATTTTGCTCATTCATTTAAAAAAATATTTAAGGGAAACCCATACTCAATGCATGAGGCATTGGGAATATAGTGGCAAATAAGATAGTATGATGCTTGCTATTATTGTGTTTCAGGAAGTCAGGGTTAATGGTAGAAGTAAGATTGTGAGAACTGGGGTATGTCCTAAATCAATGTCTCTGCTGTTACAGCTTTTGCCTTAGTTTGGGTTGTTACAATCCCTGTATTTGAGAAAAATGTAATATCACTGAAGTGTCTGAGAATGGGGATAGAGGGCAAGTTGATAGAGGTAGGTCTTATTCTGAGAC
Organism: Arctocebus calabarensis; assembly: GCA_963573935.1. Lineage (NCBI taxonomy): Eukaryota > Metazoa > Chordata > Mammalia > Primates > Lorisidae > Arctocebus > Arctocebus calabarensis. The sequence continues at coordinate 14,457 of CAUYON010175576.1, forward strand.
GTCTTTCATAATTTACTTCTCATTTTTATAAATAATTATAAATAATTTTATAAGTACAATATGTAAATTTTATACTCTAAAAAAATGAAGACTTCGCTATGATCCAGTCACTGAGCTCCAGCCTGGGAAATAAAAGACATTTTTTTTTTGAAGGAGAAAAAAAGAGAAATGTTGGTAATTTGGAATCCCTTGCCCCTTAATCACCCCCAACTTCGAAAATTCCCACTGGGGCTAAACTAATGTGAGCCTCAAGCACCATCAAGCTCAATCTTCTTCTTATGTTGCCTAAGGAAAGCTCATCTGGTATCAAACATTTGTAACTTTCACCATTAAGAAAAGCACTGCTTTGGGGCGGTGCCTGTGGCTCAGCGAATAGGGCACCAGCCTCATATACCAAAAGTAGTGGGTTCAAACCCAGCCTCAGCTGAACTGCAAAACAAAAAAATAGCCAGGCATTGTGGCCAGCGCCTATAGTCCCAGCTACTTGGGAGGCTGAGGCAAGAGAATCACCTAAGCCCAGGAGTTGGAGGTTGCTGTGAGCTGTGTGATGCCACAGCACACTACCGAGGGCAATAAAGTGAGACTCTGTCTCTACAAACAAACAAAAAAAAACAACGAAAGTACTGCTTTGTTTTGCAATCAGTGAGCAAGTACTAATGTGGACACTGTTCCTTCCAATTTTTCCATGGAAATTAGTGTGATAGGTATACTTTGCACGGACTTTTAAAGGTTTGGGAGTGAAAGAGATCTCAAGACAACGATTTTGGTATAATAAGCCTCTGTAAGATATGAAAAGACTGGAATTGATAACTAAAAGCTGATAGGAGATTCACTTATGTTCCAGGGCTAATATATGGTCTCACTTTTGCTAACTCTAAAATCTGGATTCAATAAACTTCTGCTTTCAATGTCTTTACCAAGATTCTTTTCCTCACATAGCCTAGAAGCATTAGGTCTCAATCAGTTCTGTTGAGTGAATAGTGAATTACTGTGACACCATTTTCAAGCAAATTCTAAGCAAAATGTTATTTTAGTAAATGATTATTTTTAATATCAATCATAATAGGCATACCATTAGCATTTCTCAAGCATGCTAATAACAGTATTAACATTTATTTTCATATTAACTTAATAAATACAATATATTAAAATAAATACTAAACTTTAAATGCTTCACTCTTTCCAATTAAATTGTCACTTATATTTGGATAGGATTTGGAAGGAATTTCCTACAAATTTTTTAAAGGTCCAAAGGCATGAGAAATGATTCCATTGGCTATCATAAAGTTTGCATATTTCTTCAGACCTTCTTAACCTTGCCAGTCTGTTAAAAGTGGTATGGAAATTGTTCACGAACAGGCTTCCTCATTAGGTTTTTGGCACCTTTATGTTAGTCCCAGCCAGAACCCTGAAGAGCAAAGGCAAAATTGGAACACATTTATCTGAATATTTCAGAATCTCCAATGAGGTTACTTATAAGAGCTAGAGAAGAGTCAGGGGATTCTTTTTTCCCCCCTGCTTCTTCTTTCACAAAAACCTTTCATTATTCAAATGCATTATGAAAAAAAAAATTAATGTCTCCAAATATGCATTATTTGTAGCATGTCTGCTCAAAAACTTTTTGGTGGAGTTTCAGGTCTAAAAAACAATCTTATTAAACACAGCGAACATCCAAGTGCAATTTAAAGATCCCATGGCAATTTTTAAAAGGAGTAAGGATTAATCCCAAATCCTGGCCAATATCAATAAAACTGCCTCTAATTTCCACAGCCCTGTCTGAGCTACTGTCAAGAGTATAATGGCTTCTCTACAATAGCTTACAGAGTTTCTCACTACCCATGTTTAACTCTTTACTTTTAAAGCACTTGAAAGTACTTTAAAATACCCTAAGTATGAAAACTGCTATTTAAAAGCAATCTTCTGCTGTTCTGCACCATATCAAAATAACCTACCTAACTCACCTGAAATAACAATAATGATCCCTAAAATCGAGATTTTACCAAAGTGCTTTTTTCTCTACTGTTTCCAAATAAAATACACCATGTAGATTACCTTGAACCCATATCTAATTAAAATGCTGTAGTTTATACTTGTTTTCTGAAAATGACCATGAATTAGCTCAGTTCCTTCTTTTCTCTACATACATTTTGAGAATAGGATTCACTTTTAACTTATCTTCCCCAGAGCCAGTCACAGTACCTTAAGAAACTAGATACTTAATAAATATTAGGCAGAATAATTGTCGCTTATTGACCTTTTCAAATATCCATGTCATTCATCTCTTTCATATGTATAGTTTTGCATCAGCACTAAGGATAAAGAGATACTTTCAAATATAGAGATAAAAAGTGAGTAAAGATAAAGATTAATAAATCAATTGGTTGATTCTACCATCAGGAATTTTACAGTAACATTGGAAAACAGACAATGCATTTGAAGTAGGGAAAGTCCTGGACAGAGAGTTTCATGAAAACACAAATGAAATGCAACTGGAGCTTTACAGACAACTTCCTGGACAAGAGAAACCTGAGATGGGTCTTAAGGGATGAGTAGATAAGAGCAAAGACAAATAGAGGAAAGGCATCTCCTGCAGAGAAAGGACAGTAAGCAAAGACTGCCTGTTAGAGAATTTCCAGTACTTAGTATGACCAGATCAGTATTCTCAACGGGAGCAGGATATCGCCCCCTAGGGGATATTTTGAAAGAAACCAATGGTGATTTTTCTTGGCCCCAATGATTGGCAGGCATTGCTGGCCTATCAATGCTCAAAGACCGGGGATACTGGATGTTCTGAAATGGGCAGGACAATTCTGCACAATGAAAAATTGTCCCAAGTCAAGTTTGTGCAAGTTTGGGATGTCCCTCTGGGCTTTGGTGTCAATGAAAAACCTATTCATAACTATCTTGGCATAGAGCCTAACTCCACATATACATATAACAGAAAATATTTTTGCACAGTTTAAATATACACTAAATTTTCCAGGAATGTAATTATTAAATAAATCAAGGAAAGACTGTAGTTTGCTTTGTTTGGAACTTTATCAAGGGTCATTCAGCATTTCAAAAACTCACATGTATGGTGCAATACAGCTGTTGGTATCTGAGTTGCCAATTCCACCATCTGTGTCAATCTGTATTTGTAGTTATCACAGTCAAGGTGATTCTATTTTTAAGCACAAGTGCCTCACAACTTCATTAAGTTCCTCCATGTAGTTGTGTTCAAGCATTTTATGTTATTTTATTGTATATTACTTTCTTTTTATTTTTCTTTCAATTATACTTAGAGCATTAAAAAAATCCAATGAAAAGATTGTTTATCTTATCTACAAGTTTCTTCACGATAGTGGAAGTATATTCCAAAACACTTGTTATAACAAAATGGGGGTTAGTTTGCAGAGGAGAGAATGGGCTGGCAAGTCATCTCTTTCCCCCAAAGATTTCAGTTGCTATACGTGAAATTCTAATTGCCATGTGATATTCTCGGTTCTAAGGGCCTGATTATGGTTTAATGTTTGCTAGAAAAATAAATGAGCAAAATTGAGCTAGAAGACCACTTATTTTCCCCTGCATGAAACATTTTAATGTGACTTTACACTTCTATTTCCCTAGCTATTTCAGCAGCGTAAAAGGCCCATCCCATCTCAGGGACCGTATGAATAAATTCAAGAGCTGTTTTTATCTTAAATTTTCTAGCTAGTCCATCAGCATTATTCAGAGATGGTAACAATAATACAAATGATACTAATACACTAGCATTTACTAAGTACCTACTACATGCTAGGTACTGTGCTAAGTATTTTCCATGTATAATCTTCTAGCCTTACAATTAACCTGTAAATTATCACCACTTAAGGGACTCTCCTGAGGCCCTGCCAGCTTTAAGTAAGCTTAAAGTAAGCTAAGTTCCATGTTCAGATGTGATTGGATCCAGAGCTCATAATCTCTCTGTGACATCAAAATTTGCATATATAAAAATAATGTTCTTTTCTGGGTTTCTGTGACTTCTCACATTCTGCACAGGTAAGGTTTTAAATCGATAAATTGTAGCACATGGGTGAAATCTATTCCCACTGGTGTGAAAATAACTAAGAAGGAAACCTTGACTAAATACTCATTAGCTGCTACATGATATCACAGCAGAATACAAGATCTTAGGCCTGTCTCTGAATTGTAATTAAAGCACATCAGATAGGAACACCTTGATGTTGGATTTATCCGCAGATAAACAATATTGCTCCAAATTTGGAATCGCTTGAATAGATGTTCCTGGGCCGAACTCTGACATTGCCCAACGCTGGCTGAAATACAGGTTAGTACCTGGACAATTCTTTAGGAAGAAATTACTTTTCTCTTCTCTGGTCTCTCTTTATTAAAAAGAGAGAGAGAGAAGAAAACAAGACACTGAAATCTTCCCGGTGTGAAGTGAAAGGTTCCCTTGCAGTAGAGTGGCTCAGCCCGTTGTTGCCATTATGGTAAATAAATAGTCTTCTTGTCAAATATATGTAGGCTAAAGATTTCAAGTAAGCGATGAAAGACGTAGATCTGAACAGGATGTGCTTTGAATTTGCCTTAATATACAGAACCTAAGTTCCTTCTGAGCTTTACTTTGCTTTCATTTTCTTTCCCCGTGTTTTTGGTCACCTGATTCATCTGCCTCGTCATCCCCATAACTGGAGACCACTGAGTGGAAAGATGGTTGACTCTGGAACCAGAGAAACTTAGATGGCCTTGCTGAGTTGGATGGGAGGCCTTTAGCAGGTTGCTTTTCTTCCATAAGCTGTGTTTTTTTTACCTGGAAAACAGTGTGAATAATTCCACATATATGTATATACCAGAACCACGCCTGGTGCAAGTGTTCCCTAAAAGGCAGCCATCACTGAACATGTTAAATGCCTAAGAGAGGAAGAGGCATAAACAATAGTCTCTGCCCTCAAGCAACTTAAAATCTATTTGGAATAAAAGGACTCACGCACAAAAGATGAATGATAATAGAATATGGACTCTACTAATTGCATAATGAATCAGGGAGATAGTAAATATTGAACAAGTTCCCAGAGGCAGCAGCAATCAATCAGTGGCTCCAGTGAAAAGTGAGACCTTGCAATGGAACTCAGAACATGGGCGGGAAAAGCAGAAAGATGGACTGGCTGGCAGAGTAGGCACAGGTGCTAAGGGCCCACAATAGTGTTAGGTGTCCTATGGCTCAGTGAGTAGGGTGCTGGCCCCATATACCGAGGGTGGTGGGTTCTGACCCGGCCCTGGCTGAACTGCAAAAAAATAAAAAAAAAATAAATAAATAAAATCTTGTAATTTTTGTTTCTTTCACTGGAGAAAAAAATTAATCTGATAACAATAAATATATAATTATCAACCCAGCCTGGGTTTTGTCTTTATACTAACAAACGTTGTAAAATATGTCTCTGTTATGTTTTCCTGGAAGGAGGGGCCCATGAAGGCTCACGTTCCTAGGGTTCACGTAGGCATCATGCTGCCCTGCCACAGAGGAACAGGGAAGCTTTTCCTAGAAAAGCTCGGGGGGACACTTTTGAAGGCCCCCAGTGGATGTCTGAATCCTATATATATTATGTTTTTTCCCATGCATACATACCCATTTATGGATACATTTGCAAAATTTAATTTGTAAATTAGGCATATAAAAATAACGTGTAACAAAATAGAACAATTACAGCAGAATACTTAATTAAAGTTATATAAATGTGCTCCTTCTCAAAATATCTTATGTGCTATCCCCAGCCTTCTGTCTGAGATAATGTGAGATGACAGATACAATGGCTACAGGACGGGATGAAGTGAGGTGAATGATCGTGTCTTAGCTTTAGGCTACTATTGACCTTCTGTTTTTCTGAATCTGTGTAATCATCGCTTACTTATAGGAAATGGCTTGGTTTCTCTTATTTCAGGGGATCCCTTGCTGAAGACTTTGTATTGGCTCAATGCTTTCTGGGGCAACATGTTGCCACCAATCAGAACACATTTCTATTCAAGTCTTCCGCCCACAAAATTCATGCCTTTTCTGTCTTAACTAAAGCTCCATCACGCAGCATGGCCATAACTTTTGTAGTTTGAGACGTGACAACAAAACTAGCATGGATTTTTTTTCCTTCTTCACAAGTTCACAGATAGAAATTGCATTCTTCCTGTAAAGCTTAGCAACGTTAGCATACAGTGTTTTTCCTTTTCGTATTAAGTTTGAGTACTTTTACTTTTTCACTTAATGGAAGTATTTACTGGCTTCTCTTTGGTAAATTCGAATTTCTAGCATCACTATTTATGTACTTGGGGACCATCATTATGTCAAATGAGGGTGACTAGAAGACAAGCACTATAATACTACCACGGGCCCACAGTCAATCTGATAATCCACAGTGCTCTGAAGTGAGGAGCATTGACCATGTGGACCACTGGACAAAGGGATGATTCCCACCGGTGTCAGAGGGAGCAGGGCAGCTGGAGATTTCTTTGCTATACTTTAGAATGGCACACTGCTAAGAACTTATGAGTTTCTGAAATTTCCCATTTAATATTTTCAGACCACAGGTAAAGCAAAATTGCAGATAAACGGGGTTTGGGGGGATGGGGTGCTACTCCCGTATACTTTCGTTTGGGCCTACTACCACCAACCTACTTCTGGAGTTAAAGACCCGGGATCATGTCTCAGCTTCAAATGACTTGGGTCAAAGCACTGAAGTTCTTTGAGATTCAGTTTCCTTAGTTGCAAAACTAGAAAAAAAAATCATGACAATAGTATGTCAAAGTTTGATGAAAGAGTACTTGGTACAAAATAAAAAATGTCATGGAAATATTTCAATTTATCCTCACATTATATAAATAGATCATAATTTTCATTATTAAAGAGCAATGAAGTCTTTGGATGTGGGGCAATGCTGGGCTCTCTTTTGATAATTTCTATTATTATGTCTGCTCTTTACATATATATATATATACATATATATTTAGTAAGAAAAATTATTTTTGTTCACTTGACTTAGTAAATTAACATGTGTATCATCTCCACTACTTAACACTGCACTTGGCTCATAAGAGGTGCTCAAAACATATAAATGTTTGCTGAATGTTGGCAACTATGAAACCACTCCAGCAGAATATCCAGAAATTTTAGTGATGAGAATAAAGTTGGAAAAGCAATGGAAAAGAAATTAATGAAGAGAAGTAGAAAATCTGCAAAAAGACAAAGATCAAGGCACTCATGAGATCTGGCAGGAAGAGGGAGTCGCTGTTCCCTGGAGGAGCCCCGGGAGATGACTGGGCCTCCTCAGCAGAGAGTTACCTGGTTCTGATTTTGCAGGAGCCTCTCTGGCCAGCTGCTCATCGGGTCTGGGTCAGTGAACTGGTCCCTCCTTCTCTCGGGTTTAGTTCCCATCTCTCTAGTTCCTTCTGTTTTCTTCTATCTGCCTTTCTCTTATCTGTTCTTCCTCCCTCTTTCCTTTCTTGTCTATGAATGTATGCGGGTTTACACGGCTGTGTGTTGTATAAGGACAAACACATGCAAACTCACACAACCTATGTCAAAAGCAACGACTGTCTAATTCAATCAAAATTTTATTTTAAAGAATAACTGGCTGATGTTACAATAAAAGAATATTATCTACCAACTGGTGGAGTTTTGATTTCTTTGGCTTTGCTTTTTAAATTTCTGGACCCTTCTCCCACCCAGGCAGCAGGTAGGGCATTCTAGACTTCCTGACTTAGGAAAAGAAAATATAGTTCAAGAGTCAGACTCTTGCAGAGGTCGAGGAATAGCTAGTATATAATGCAGAATATGTAATTCCCAGTTCAGACCAAATGCATCTACATGCATTAGAATAAAGTTTTGAGCCAAGTTGCATTCTTTTGTGGAGGTTCTTGGGGAGAATTTATTTCCTTGTCTTTCCAGCTCCCAGAGATCTCCATATTCCTTTGCTCATGGCCTCCTCATCTTTAATGCTTACCGTAACCAGTCAAGTCTTTCTCCCATCGAATCAATGTGCCATTGATTTCTGCCTCTGTCTTCCACATTTAAGAACCCTTGAGGTTACACAGGACCCACCTTAATAGTCCAGGGCAATCTTCTTATTTTAAGATCAAATGATTAACACCCTTAATTCCATCTGCAACTTTTAATTCTTCTCTGCCATGAAACATTATCCTCACGGATTCTGGGGATTAGGACATGGACAACCTCAGGAGACCATTACCTCCCACAAGTGTATGTGATGCTTACCAAAATTTCACAGAATTCCCAGGGTGTCACAGAGAACAACAAAATGTTCTTTTCCTTGTGCAGTTGGGAATAGCAGAGACAGGACATGGGTATTAGAGAACCCAAAGAGGTTGTACTGTCAGGCTCAGAGGAATGTAGTAGATTTATATTACACAGTGAACCAGTCACAAAGATTGAAAAACCAGGTACCAGAAAGGCTGATATTCATTTCAGCAGATGCCAACATGGAAAAATGGCAGCCAAGGAGCAGACTGGCTCAGTTCTCCTGACCCTCGTGACTGTGTGCCTGATGCCCACTAAATGCCACCTCCAAGAGAAAAGGAAATGGGGGAACCTCAAAACAACTGAGTCTCCCTAAGATTAACTTTCTAGTATTGATAGTTATGAGGTTATACCCCAAGTTAGGTACATTTATAGAACAAAACATATTTCCCACTTGAGTTTATTGTCTGCTGTTTATATTTCATGCATATTAAACTCTCCATGTATGGTCGTGGTAGGCTGATAATCACTGCAGCTGATGCCAACATGGAAAGATGGCGGCCAAGGACCAGGGAGCTTTGGTTCAACCACTCTTTTTATGACAAAATAAAGTAGCATGAACACTTTCACCTTCTTTTCTGAACACACCAAGAATTTGTGCTTGTATTTCTCACTTTCAGATTTCAGAATCAGAGGGGAGAGGGATGGGCTCCACATCAGGACCCTGCGCCCCGGGAAATCATCATCTTCCTCCTTTCATTTCCACATGGGTGACGTAACCAAGGTAGTTTTTTTTTTTTTTCAACACATATTTCTATCTCTAATCCACTCAGTTCTCAGAGACTCCCATCAGAAAACACTTGACCAAATCACCACCACTCCCAAGGCTCATGTGAAGGAACTTCTTTAAGGGGTCTATTTTGCCAATGACATGAAATTTTGCCCTAACAAATGTCAAGGCTGATGATAACAATGGCGCCAAAGGTCTCTGCTAGGAGATTTATACGCTAGCTCTAATTCTCATGGCTCTTCAAAGTAAGTACTGTTGTCCTCAATTTCCATATAAGAAAATTGCGATACTCATTGCACTTCTCCAAGGTGCTTTAGTCAAAGCAAAGCCTGACCCGAAGGCTGGTGTGCAGGGAAGTGAGCCAGGGAGCAGGACTGATGGACGCAGGGAAGGAACAGGGAGGGAGGAGACACCAACGAGAGGATGCATTACAGAGTTGGCCGCCTCTGAAGGTGATGGAGCTTAATCCTGCCAGGCCCTTCTCAGGAGGCTTGGGAAGAGTGTCCGAACTGTGCCTGGGTCAGGAAAGAAGAAGCATTTATCTTTGTGGTCTTCTCACTCTGACTAGGCCAAGTGGCCCCACAGGTGCTGATGCCCTTGTACTTTCAGGTTTGCAGGTATAATTACCAAAAACGTTCCCATGGGCAGCCCACATCTGAGCCCAGGGGCAGGAAACTAGACCTATGAACGGAGAGAACCAAGGTGCAAACCTACCTCACCTGTGCAAAACTGGTTGCTGCCTGTGCAAAAATGCCCGGGACAGTAATAGCTGAGCCAAAAGATGGGGCTGGGAGGACATGAAGTGATACAAAGAAGTGGCAAGTACTCAAGGTCATGGGGCTATTCAGTCCTTAAAATCAGGCCTGCATGACTGTAAAGCCTGGGTGCCTCCAGAATTCATGTGAATTCCCAAGAAGACATCTGACTCTGTGGAACTTAAGCATGAATTTATTATCCTCAGCAATTAGATGGAGAGCTGGTATTGATTTTATAGCATATCAGAATCGAGGCAACCACTTTTTGTGTACTAGACGGTGTGAATTCTTCCCTCATTTCACCTGCAAAATGGGTTTGAAAATAAATATAGAACTCTAGAATGGGACTAACAAGCAGCAAAATAGTGTGAGCTACAGGTGCAATTTTAACTTTTTTAGATACTGCATTAAAATGGAAAAAGAAGTGAAATGAATTTTCATAATCTATTTTACTTAACTCACTATTTCTAAATTATCATCTATCACTGTAATCAACAAAAAGTGACTGAGATATTTTGCACGTTTTGTCTTGTCATCCCAAGTCTCCAAATTCTGGGGTGCATTTCGTACTCATAAACACCTCTCAGTTCAGACCAACTACATGTCAATGGCTCAGTAGCCACGTGTGACTGGAGTTACCATTTTGGACAGTGCAGCTCTTGAATATTTTGCTTTTCTGAGCTGAAGAAGTTAATTCGTGAAAGGCAATACTATTGCACTTTCCCTTGGGCTGAGATGGAATAGGGAGGATTTCTCTCCACTCCCCTGATATTATGACTTTGGTCTTTATTATTTCTCTCTGAAATAAACAAAATGTCAAATTGACAAGGTTCATGGCCAGAAGTGATTAAAATAGTAATTTGAAAACAAAACCACATCATACAGGAATCTGATATTTCAAGGTTTGTTTCCCCCATTGATTTGTCTCTAAACTGCAGGACAAGAAATTTTTAACTTAGAAAAAAAAATAAGAAGAAAGAAAGTTGTACACATTTGCCCTTACATCTCATGGTGAGCAATATCAGCTAGTACTCTAAAATTGGGTTACAAACAAGGTCTCCTGTCTCACCCAAAATATGATATGTGAATCTGTTTGCCCTTGCTCCTATAAAAAGCTGTATTTTTTTATTTTCCTGGGTTTTTATTTCACATAAAACACATACATAATTTATTTAAGATATTCAATAAGACATTCAGAAGAAAGAGGTATTAGTTAAAGCAGTGGACAAAAGTATAGAATTTAGAAACGAATATGGGTTCAAATCTTAGCTTTACTCCTTTCTGGGTATAGCTTTGAGTCAGTTACTTAATCAGTATGTCTTCTTTGAAATGGTTATAACAATATGTATGTTACAAGGTTGTAGTAGAAATTAAACAGGATAGCTTAGAAGCTTGGCATAATAGCTAGTACATGGTTAGTGCTTAAGAAATGACAGTTTCTATGTAAGTGAACAAAGATCTAACAACACGGAGAGCTGTCCTACAGCTTGAACTTTACCTTGGGAATGAGACTAATGTAAGCTAAAAATGTGTTCCCTTATATTAATTTGAAATATAAGAATAAATAAAAACCTTAGAAAAGATAAAGCAGACTGCAGAGTGTATACCTGGCCTCCAATATTTCTCACAGTCTAACAGTTAAGAAACCCATAAATGGAACCACAGGTGACTGTGAGTGCCACTCAACCCTACCATATTCAGAAATTTTCCAATAATAAGAGCTTTTTCCAGTCAGTGCTGGCAAATCGTTTATAAAAATCCACAGACACAAAGCAACCTGGCTGGGAAGGTGGGTTTTTGTATGTGTATGTGAGAGAGGTTTTATTCTGTTCTTTTATTTCTGAATGCCCATTCTGTGGCCTGATTCCCATAACAGCTGAAATTAGCACTTTAATTTCCATATTATCTCCTTTATATTACAGATGAATAATGTACTGGAATAAAGAGGGAGATCTTAAGGGGAATTACCAAAGATGAAAAAAAAAAGTATTATGCTTCCTCCTGAACAGTCTTTTATAACCTGTGCTGACTTATCACCGGTGAAGGAGAATAAGGCTCCATTCATTCAGCATAGCGCCAAATCATAGAAGTTATTCCCCTGGGAGACAGAAGCCTCCTGAGATAAAACTCCTGCATGACGTGTTCCACATCCTCTGTTCACTACCCACTCTAAACCTAATGCTTTGGTACACTTCTCTCTGAACAAAAACGCTATTGTTTGCATAGTTTTAATAATAATAACTGAAATGTATCCAACGCTGCCTATGGGGCCAGTGTTGTGCTAAGCATTTCACGTGCATTAACTCACTTATTCAACTTCATGAAGTGTCTTACAGATACAGATGTTGAAGTGCAGTTTACTAAACTGCCCCAGATTGATAAATGGTGGAGCCAGGGGTCCTACAGAGACGTTCTGACTCTTGGGCCCACTCCCAATAACACTGTACAAATCACAGAAGGGGACCCAACATACGGACAATCTACATACAAGCCCTGCTGGCTCTACTTTTACAACATGTGGTCAGTCCATTCATTTTTCTCCATCTTCCTTCTTCGCCAACACGGCCCTAGTAGTCCAAGCCTCTTATCTGGAGAACTTCAATGCAAGGGCTTCTGATTAGTCTTAGCTTCTATTTTTACCCCCACCAACCTATGTTCCACAGAACAACCAAGTGAGCACTTTAGAATACGAAATCAGACCTGCTCTGATTTTGCTCCAATGCATAAAGGCCATGTCTGTGTTTTCCATTCTTATTAGAATAAATCCTAAGTCCTTTAAAACTGTACAAAGTCTGGGCACTGTTGGCCTTTCCATCCATCTCTTCTTGTGTTCCTCTCTCATCACGTTATTCTTTTCTGCAAGTTTGTGAAATGCATTCTTCCTTAGGGCTTTGGTTCCTGCTGTGCCCTGTGTTTGGCACACTCATCTTCACATAGTTGAATTCTTCTTGTATTGCAGGGCAAGCACTCAAATGTCACCTCCTCGGAGGAGCCAAGATGGCGGTTGTAGCCAGCTTTCTGCAGACGCTCCTGTCCAGAAGGAGAGTTAAAGGACAGAAATTTAGCAAGAAAGCCAACGGTTTGGAGCTGAGTCAAGAGACAAGGTCGAGGAACGCACATCAACACTGCTGGAGTGACCTGTGACCCCAAGGATACAAATAAAAGGTACAGAGCACATCACCA
>CAUYON010175581.1:0-16338 GCA_963573935.1 Arctocebus calabarensis
TTAAATTGGCTTTTGCCTTCACAGAAAAAGCAAACAGGTTTGGGCTACCCTGAGGCAAACACAAAGACTGTTTTCTGGTCATTGGAAACAGACACTTGCAGCTGTGGGTTCCAAGGAGTTAGAATCTGAAAAACTTCTTGCCTGGAGACATGGTCCAGAGGTTGATGAAATGTTTTACATTTTGTCAAAAGCCTACAGACCTCAACACTGTGGAGAAACAAAGTCATAAATCCATTTAAGGTTAACTTGGTGAGCCCATGAGGAGTTTCAGAAAGCATTTCCCCTGTAGCTCTGTCTCTCTTATTTATATGTAGATTTCTTACACAAAAGCTGAGGCTCATTTATAAGAAGTTAAAGTAAAAGAGCACTGTGCTGGTTTGCAGACATAATGTCTGCCACTTAGGTTTAGAGTTAGATAGAGGAAGTTAGAGAATGGTGAATGTTGTAAATCATAGATGAAGTGTGCACGTGACTGCCAATGTATATAAGGTGATAAGAAATAAAGTTAATTTGCTACATGCCACAACAGAGCTTGTAGCCTGCTTCTAGTGCCCTTCTTAACATTTCAGAGCCAATTTACACCTGAGGCAAAGCTGCAGCCCCTTATGTCTCCGGTCAGGCAACATAGAGAAGTTTCTTGAACTTCCAATGCTCACCACACCATAGAAGCATTGGATGCCACAGTTAAGTTCAGCAAAGCAAATAAACTTAGATGTAGGGTAATACAAGTTACACTCATCCAACTTTTGGAGTCCTCCCCCACTTCAGTTTCCAGCTCCCTTTTCCAATCCAGACAGCATCCCGAATAAGCAGCACTATTTCTTTAGAGACGTTATAAAAGGACTGTTTTGATCTTCCTCTCATTGACTATAGAAGCTTTATCCATAGATTTTTTTTTATATGTTAAAAATTTCTAAATACAATAATTTGTAGATTAAACAATTGCAAATGTTTGAGAGTTTTTAAAGTACTCTACTGCAAAACAGGAGAAGGAAAGAGACATATAATCTATAGATAACTGTTGCTGACATCGTAGTTCTTGGTCCCCGAGTTAATAGGAATTGACACAAGTGTGAAAAAGAAATGTATACACATAAGGCTTTATGGGGATCTGAGTTCAGACAAAGGAGAATGTGCTAGTTAAGGAGCAACCAGAGAGGCTCTGGGGAACTTTTGAAAGATAGACATAGAGAAAGCTGTGAAATCATAGCACATCTAGGGGAGTTTTTGTTGGCAGCTGTTTATCCATCAATCATGTTTTTTCATACATTGGATGTCTCATTAGCATGTTAAATCTCCACCACTGGACATGACTTTTAGCATTAAAATGAGGGAAAAGGTTTAAGAGTGGTCAACTTTGGCCTTCTTTTTGGCAACAACCATTTGTACCAGCTTAACTGGGGCCCATAGGCCAGTGGTAGCCACATCCTGTTAAAGAAAGTAGAACTGCCTCTGCGGGAGCTAATCATTTTCAAAGCTTGTGTTCAGTTTTGAAAGCAAACTTAGGGTTTAGTTCAAGGATAATAGGGGGGAGGAGTAGCCAAAGTTTATTAGTGTATTAGCTCATTTCTACCTGTTCTTCTGGAAAGAAAACTCATGCCAAATTCAAAACCACATCCTGATCCAAATCCAAAGACATTACCCTTTCTATATAGACCCAGATTTGATATTCTGACGTTTCAATGAACATCTTTGTCTCTGTTTTTGAGAAATATTGGTCTATAGTGTTCTTTTCTAGGAAAGTTTTTATCTTATTTTGGCATCTAGGTAAGGCTAGCTTCATAAAATGAGGTGGAAATAGCAACAGTCCTCTTCTGTATACGTAAGTGTTCCTAGGAATCCATCAGTGAAGACACCATGTGCGGAGTTCTTTTTTTTAAAAGTTATAAATGCTAAATCCATTAATCAGTATAATACTATTTGTTTTAGCTAATTCTTCTTAAGTGAGATCTAGGAGTTTGTATATTTGTATATTTTCAATAAATTGGTCCACTTTACCTAAGTTATTGAAATTGTTAGTGTAAACTTATTCACAATATTCCCCTTTCAGTTTTTAATAACTGTAAGCAATTCTTCCAACTCGTTACTAATAATGGTAATGTCTGACCTCTCTTTAGTTATATCTCTACGTTTGTCAACCTGTATAGAGATTTATATATATTATTAATTTGGGGGGTTCATTGATATCTTCTTCTTTTTTTTTGTTAGATTATTTCACATAGTTCTTTTCTTAGATTATTTCCTTACTCTGCTTGTGTTGACATTAATTTGCTTTTCTTACTCCAACATCTTAAGATAGATGTTGGCTCATTATATGATACCTTTCTTCTTTTCTAATGTGTTTCATGCTTTAAATTGTCCTAAAATCAATGCCTTAGCTTCATATTATAAATTTTCATATTTTGATTAAATGTATTTTGCTGCTGCAAATGCTGATTCTCTTTAACAATCAGCCTAGTTTTATATCCCTTTTTCAGTTAGAGTTATTGAGCAGTTGCTTTTTATGATGACGCAACACTCCTTTTAAACTGGGAAAAAAAATAAACAAAAGAAAGCTCATGGCTTTCTTAAATATTGTTTTCTGAATACCAGTTATAAATCAGGCCCTTATGCAGATTGTCTCATTTATTCTACATGAAAACATATACTTAGTCACTGTTAGTCATTATCACCATTTTATAGGTAATTATGTAGGTTTTAATAAAAATTAAACAACTTGAGCAAACTCCTTCAGCTAAAAATAAAAAGAATTAAGATTTGAGTATAGATTGCTGGCCAACCGTGTCTATCTATATTCTCACCAACATTCACAGCATTTGGAAAATTACATGAAATGCTCCACAGGATTACTCTTCAACCACTTTCACCTTTATCAGAATGTAATCTTAAGCAAGTAGAATTCTTTCTTTCTTTTTTTTTTTTTCTTGAGACAGAGCCTCAAGCTGTCGCCCTGGGTAGAGTGTCTGTGGCATCACAGCTCACAGCAACCCCCCAATTCCTGGGTTCAAGCGAGCCTCCTGCCTCTGCCTCCCAAGTAGCTGGGACTACAGGTGCCCCCCACAATGCCCGGCCATTTTTGGTTGCAGCCACCATTGTTGTTTGGCGGGTCCGGGCTGGATTCGAACCTGCCAGCTCAGGTGTACGTGGCTGGTGCCTTAGCCCAAGCCACAGGCACCGGCCAGCAAGTAGAATTCTTGAACAAATACATCTGTGAATATCTGAAGAGAGTTTTCAAAATAATTTATGAAGAGAGTTTTAAACTTCTAATAGATTAGTAACCAGCTTCTCCTTGAAAATGATTACTGGCATGTTCCAAATAAAATCTAAACTATCCACAACTTCAGGATCATGTTCCTCTAAAGACATTTAGTAATTTCTTTAAAATAAAAGAGGGAAGAATATGGGAGCAGTGGAAATTTTATAATTTTAATGATTTACTAATGAATTCCTGCATATTTCAACCCTCTGTAAGGCTAAAATAAATACCAAGTTTATACAAATAAAACCTATTGATTATCACCATTTAAATATCCTGAAAGCATAAGTTTCTGAGGGAATTCACAATTTATGAAATAGATGTGTAATACACAGGCCAGTTGTGGTGGCTTATGCTATAATCCCAGCACTTTGGGAGGCTGAGGCAGGAGGATCGCTTGAGCCCAGGAGTTTGAGGTTGCTGTGAGCTAGGCTGATGCCATAGCACTCTAACCTAAGCATTTCTGTCAAAAAAAAAAATAAAAAAATAAAAACACGTAAGCATGCCTCCTGCTCTTTATATAACTATTTTTCATGTGATATCTAAAATAATAATTCGTACTTATGTTGCATTCTCAAGGTGCCATATTTTCCAACTGAATAATATGACATGTCTACAAAAACTTTAATTTTTTTTCTAATTGAACTTCATAACTTTTCTAAAATATTGTTTCTCTGTGATAAACAGGCAGGTTAATACCTCAATTGAGGAAATCATGATCAACTTTCTTAACTTTCAAAACATGACTCCTGCTATAAGAATAAAACTTCTTTTGTAAAGTAAGCAATACATTTTTAACATGTTTGCTTTTAAAGTTTGAGTCTTTATAAAGTAGGTTTTTTTTTTAAAGAAAACTATTCTTTCTCTCTCTTTTTATTCTGTCTCTTTTGTGTGTGTGTGCTCAAGTTACCAAAAACACAATATATTTCATGTTCTGATTCATAAGGGAAGCACACTGGGTAGTTACTTCTAGCATCTGTTTGTTATAAAGCTCAGAATACCCTTAAGATATACCTTTCATAAACATTGAACACAAGAAACACTATTCTTATTAAATCAGGATGCATGAATAATACAGAAGTCATGAATTTAAATTATTACTGATATTCAGAGAAAATAGGAATATTTCAGCCTTTAAATAAGAATGCCACCTTATTTCTAGAAAATGAAGTTATTAAGTTGTAAATCAGAGTCATGCCAGGGAACCAAGCTATTCATGATTCTCACACCACTTTAAGGTACTTCAGAAATATTGGTCTGCCTTATATTTCCACTTAAAAGAATGTTGAATTTACTTTTGCAAGACAAAGAAAGCCTATCAAATGGCTTGTTTGGCACTTTCTTATTTTTATAAACAGGCAGAATAAAATATGTGGCAGGTGCTGAAATATGCACCTGACTCAGAATATGTGAGTAGATGGATTCACAAATGACTATCAAGCCCATAATTTAACACAGCCCCAGGACAAAGTATGCTTTTTTAATGAAGTTACCTAATTTAAACAATTTTTTCCCTCAACCTCCAAATGTTTCCACTGTGCTTTTTGTTACATTGAAACTGGAACAGGACAGGATTCTGTGAGCTGAATTTATACGAAGTCACTGAGATCTAGACAATAAAAAAATGTTAGAATCATTGTTTGTATGGTTACTTCTGTCTAGAAGGCTGTCTTCCTTCCTCCTTTCTATGAAAATTGAACTGATTACTCAACAGTTCAGTTAAGTGAGGGAATATAGAAAGTTTAGGGCAGGAGTTGTCCAGCATTGAGGCTTCTTTGGGCCACATTGGAAGAAGAGTTGTCTTGGGCCACACATTAAATACACAAACATTAACAAAAACTGATGAGCAAAGAAAAGAAAATTCTTTTCATGATATCTGCCACCACAGATAAGAAAAAAAGTCCTCACATAATAATCTTAATTATACCTCCCCCTTCCCTCCCTTCCCAGTCCATTTCTCTCTTTCATCCTGGGCTATAGTTGTGTTCTACCTTTCATAAGAAAGTGTAAATAAATATAAGTTGGTTTCATAGAAGTACTGAGTACATTGCATACTTTCCCCCCCATTCTTGAGGGTTGGGGGAGGTTTAATAAAAGGAGGGAAAAATGGTGGCACCATACCTAGGGAGCATATTGCAAGGGTACAAGTCAAATCTATCAAGTGTAGAACATAAATGTCTTAAGACAATAATCTAGTAAATGAGGTGAAAGCTATATTAATTAGTTTGACATAAGCACATCAAATTGTATAAAAAAATCAACACATTGTACCCCACATATTCATAAATGTATTCATGATCTATGTGTATATGACTTAATAAAAAAAGTAATCTTAATTATACAGCAACCTATTTGTACAGTCATAAATAGCCAAGCAGGTTCTATAGACATGTATATCTGGAAATAATAAAATGTTTGGGGGGTTTGGGGGGGATTTTTTTTTATTATAAAAGTTAAGGGAGGCGCCTGTGGCTCAAAGGAGTAGGGCGCCATCCCCATATGCTGGAGGTGGCGGGGTCCAAACCAGCCCTGGCTAAAAAATAAATAAATAAACTGCAAAAAATTAAAAGTTTAAAAAGTAGGCAACAAGAAGCTAGTGGAATAGTTGATACTGAATTTGAGGAACATGCCTCAATACCCAATTCCATGGGAAGTAGCGATGATTCTCAGTGGGCTCTCAAGGTGCTCATCAGGTATTTTAGTTCCAATTTTACTCTTAATGTGCTTCATGGTTAAAAATAGTTGCTCACAAATGTTGGTGCTGCCAAAAAGCAACAACAAGAATAAGGCATAGAGTGTGAAGCAAGGGATATTTGTCTCTGGGAAAATAGGACCTAAAAGACTCCAATAAGGACATGTGATGAAATTTTTAGTTTCAATGCCAGATTGCAGCTCCAAGTATCCCATTTAAAAATTGGCAGGTAACATGTTTATGTCAACTGAAAATGAAGTTGTAGATGTAGTAATATATTGATTATTTCCTGGAACTCTGCTTTCAAATCTTGTATCAAATCGAAAACCAAGCCTGCATATTTTTCATCGTTCACAGGACTGTGGTTAGCCAACATGTTGAAATGCATAAAAATTGTCTTAATTGGACCTGAGGTTGCCTTAATTTCAGTTTCATTTGGAATGCTCTGTTAAGGTCTGTAACATTGTATTGATAAATTGGTTTTCAGGTTTTCACCTTGAAGATGAATGTTTAAGTCACTTAAACAAGCTTTTAAGTTCATTAAAAATGCTAAATTTGTAAGTGAGTTTCATCATCAAGTTCTGGCACAGACATGGTTTTGGATACCATAAATAACTTGATAACATGTCACAAATCATAAAATCTTTTCAACATTTGCCCTCGACTTAAAATTTTTTCAACATTTGGCCTCGACTTAGCCATCTTACTTCTGAATAGTCTTGGCCAACATCAATACTTCTAAGGAATGGCCCCAACTGGTGATGATTCAATCTCTTGACCCTTATGGAATCCCATACCTTGATGACAATTTACATGATGTTATCCATTGTTAACATTTTTGTTTGTTTGTTTGTAAATTTTCTTGATTCACTATGCAATACTTCATCAAACATGAGTTTTGGGTGGACAATTGCATCATGTGCAATTAATTTTTCATGTCCCTCTCACTTACCTACCATTGCCAGGGCACCATCAGTAACTATACCAGCTTCATTAATAATGGGCGAAGAAAATTGGTTTAACATATTTTTTAACACTTTGTATAAATCTCTTGATTTCTTGTGTCTTTTAATGGCACTAAAGAAGCCATTTTTTCAGTGACATTATATTCTTCATCAATACTGCTAATAAAAATGTCAAGTTTACCCCTATTTGTAGCATTAATGCTGTCATTATCCATCTCCAAAGCATAACATTTAAATGAGCAGATTTACTCTCCAAACGTCTTTAGATTGATTTCTAGCTTCTTCCATTCATCTGCTTATAGTCTGGTGAGAAAAACTGATGTTTTTCAGGGCAGATTGTATCTGCCATGCTTTCTATACTTTGCTTAATGAACTCACCATCAGTAAATGGTTTGGATTTGTTTTGCTATTAAATATGCTATAACACAAAGGATTTTATGATGAAATTTGTCTGAATTGTAATTTTTTAAAATTGAGAAGGCAGACTTTTTTTCATTTCCAATGTATCATCCTACAACACAATCCTTTATAGCATGGAGTTTAGCAGAATTTTTTTAATATATATAATGGCTTTTCAAATTTTACTTTTTGAAAACTTGCACCAATTCCCTACACATTAAGCAGAGTGCCTTACTATTTTCCTTGACAAAAAAGTAGTTATCTGTCCACTTTTCATTGAATATTCTTCCTTCACCTGTCATTTTTCTTTTTTTAGAGTTCTATTCTCTTTTGAGACATTATAGAAGCCATTCTAGGTTTAAAAAAATAATAATAGATAAAGGACTGTATTTGCTTTTATTACAAAAATTACTTGACAAGAAAATAGAAAGGAAGGTTTGAGCCCTTCTACATCTTGGCTGTATATACAGGGTAAGGAGGAGGGTTCATTATAAACCTCAATGGGCGATGTGTAAGGTACCACTGAAGTGTGGAAGTACCCTTCATAATCAAATAAGAATACTTACCTGACTTCCAAATAATGTGAAATGCCTAACATTGCAATAGTAGTTGAAATATTATTGATAATTGCTGCCTCACCATCAACATGAGCACATGTAACATCTGATGGTGTCTATTTGATTGTGTGCTTGGAAGATAATTTCTTAAATTCTCTAATAATGACTTTCTATTAGTTTGGAGTTAATAGGAATAATAATATTTATAATGATGAAAGAGAGAAGTGGGTAGAGTGTCTGGAACAGTTCTTGGTTCGAATTTCATAGGGAGGCCAGGCGCAGTGGCTCACACATATAGTCCTAGCACTCTGGGAGCCCTCAGGAGTTTGAGATCAACCTGAAAAGAACAAGACCCCTCTCTACCAAAAATAAGAAAAAGTAAACAGGCATTGTACCAGGCACCTGTAACCCCAGCTACTTGGGAGGCTGGGGCAAAAGGATTTCTTGAGCCCAAGAGTTTGAGGTTGCTGTGAGCTCTGAGGCCACAGCACTAAAGCCCAATGAGACTCTATCTCAGGAAAAAAAAAAAAAAAAGTTCATGCTGGAACAAAACCTCCTTTTCTGTGCCCTGGAAAAAGTTTATGTCTAGGAAAACTGTCACATTCAGATAAACTAGAAATTTTTACTATTGACAAGGAATAGTAAATTTTGGGTTGTTTTCTTGTGCTCCCACAAAAATAAACCATATGACACTTTTTTGAGATTTTTATAGCACTGACTGAGTAAGAGTATAAGGCTAATATTTTAAGATGGTACTCCTATAATTGTCATGACTTCATTTTATAGTAATATTCAACTCAAGCCCAAGATACTGTGTCTTGGGGCGGTGCCTGTGGCTCAAAGGAGTAGGGCACTGGCCCCATATGCCGGAGGTGATGGGTTCAAACCTGCCCCAGCCAAAACTGCAAAAAAACTGTAAAAAAAAAAAAAAAGAAAAGAATACTGTGTGTTACAGTATTGGATGTGGATACCTGAAGTATCTACTATTGGGGAAAAGAAAAAATATGGGTTGATACTGCAGAAATCATAGTGAATTGTGAAAGGCAATAAATATCTTTGCATATGAAAACGAAGACAACATATGATAATTTTATCTCCAAATTATCTGACGTAATATTAAATCATCAACGCTTGTATTATCCTTTTGTTCAGAGATAGAATGTATTCATGAGCTTCACTGACTTTATAAAAACATTGAATTGCATATTTGAATAAAATAAAAAATGCCTTTCCATCTGAGTGCTTCAATCCACACTGCCCTACACAAGTCTGCTATTGATGAACACCTATTGAGAGAGTTGAGTTCAAAAGCAGAGATACTTGAAGAAATGATTTAATCTAAGTGTTTGTGAATATTCAAGTGATTCTCCCAAATGACTTAGGTAGACTGATATAGGAAAATGAGAAACTGCAAAAGTATCTTAAGGAAACTTGAATACATTAATTGTATGCATTGAAAATTAAGCTTATAACATACATATCTCCATAGTCTGAGGAAACACAAAGGCTAGAAGCTGGTGATTTTTATGTCAGATATTCCAATTTTGGTAAAGAAAGATAGTGAAAGGAGAAGAAATGAAATATAGCAGAAATTATCTTCAATTTACATAAGAAGGTGACTTTAAGCCCACCAGTGACATGCTATAACTGTGTGACTTTGATGCATGATTCTAAATTAACGTCTTTTATCTGAGTCTTTGATTGGACTTAGTTTCCAGTTTCATCTCTAACATAGAAGGATCATAGAAGTTGTCACTGATGTCTTTCACAAGAAACAGCTAAAGAAACTGAAAATCAGTGACTTTTCACAGACACATTAATACATTGAGGTTGCAGAGCAAATTGACATACTGAAATCAAGAGGGAGTAGGTGTATAGTGAGATGTAGGTGTATAGGAGCCACAGTCTTGAGAGAGGGCTACAAACTAGAGTATCTCACTGAAGATCTAAGAAAGGTTTCCCAGTGACTCTGGCAGGGGACTGGGGAGAGAACCCATTGTGAAATATGTCCAGAGCCCTTATCCTAACAGAGGCTTACTCTCCAGTGAAAAGATTTTGCCAGCGCCTTAGTCCACAAAGAACAGATATTCTTCCTGCCATATCACCTTCTAAACTTACTATCTCACTTAAGATGGGGGAATTAAGAAGGTCAGGCTTCAAGGGTATACACTGAAAAAACAACTCCCAAGAAGTAGGATAAACTGAAAAGACAACTCCCAAGAAGTAGGGTAGGAAAAAGAAAAAGATATTGAGAAACATGTAGAAGGTCAGAGTCCAGACATGCAGACTCACCAAAACACTGAAATTCAGTCTAAGATTATAGAAGGCAAAGGCAGAAATGAATAAACAGAACAGAACACACAAGAAACGTGGTACCATATAAAGGTTTTAACATCATGTAATTTAAACACCAGAGGAAAAGAACAAAAAAGAGAGAAGGGAGCAGAGTAAATTTGGGGGATAATAATGATTAGGAATTTTAAAAAATGGATGACAAACTTCAAACTATAAATCCAGGAAACTTATATAGAGTGAAATGGGATAACTATCAAAATATCAAACTTAGACATATACTGTTTAAACTGAATAAAATCAAATAAAAAAAATCTTCAAAGAAACCAGTTAGAAGAAGGGACATTGTAACCACAGAGTACTGTATAATAATTTCAGCAGAGTTCTCATGTGAAACCATGCCGGCCAGAGGAGAGTAGCCTGAAGTATTTTTTTTTTTTTTTTTTTGTAAAGACAGAGTCTCACTTTATCATCCTCGGTAGAGTGCCGTGGCATCACACAGCTCAAGGCAACCTCCAACTCCTGGACTTCGGCGATTCTTTTGCCTCAGCCTCCTGAGTAGGCCTGAAGTATTTAAAATGTTGAAAGGAGGCTCGGCGCCTGTGGCTCAGCGGTCTAAGGCACCAGCCACGTATACCTGAGCTGGCAGGTTCAAATCCAGCCTGGGCCCACAAACAACAATGACAGCTGCAACCAAAAAAAATGGCCGGGCATTGTGGCGGGAGCCTGTGGTCCCAGCTACTTGGGAGGCAGAGGCCAGAGACTTGCTTGAGCCCAGGAATTGGAGGTTGCTGTGAGCTGTGATGTCACAGCACTCTATCCAGGGTGACAGCTTGAGGCTCTGTCTCAAAAATAATAATAATAATAAAATGTTGAAAGGAAAAAAATTCACTAATCTGGAATTCTGTATCTGGTGAAATTGCCCTTTAAAATAGAACAAAAATGAAGATTTTCTCTAAAAAAGTAAAAATTAAAGTATTTGTCAGCAGCAGAAATGTCTCATAAGGAATGCTAAAAGAAGTTCTTTGGAGTACCTATATTACTCAAACTTTTTCAAAATATAGAAAAAAGAAATACAACCCAACACATTCTATGAAGAAAACTTCCTTTTGATCCCCAAACCAGGAAAAGACCCAACAAGAAAAGAAAATTATAGACCAATATCACTAATGAATATTGATGCAAAAATATTCAACAAGATCCTAGCAAACAGAATCCAACAACACATCAAACAAATTATAGACCATGACTAAGTGGGTTTTATTCCAATGTCTCAAGGCTGGTTCAATGTATGTAAATCTATAAATATCATTCAGCACATAAACAAATTAAAAATAAACAAAGACCATATGATTCTCTCAACTGATGCAGAAAAAGCTATTGGTAATATCCAGCATCCTTTCATGATCAGAACACTTAAGAAAATGGGTATAGAAGGGACACTTCTTAAACTGATAGAGGCCATCTACAGCAAACCACAGCCAATATTATATTGAATGGCGTTAAATTGAAATCATTTCCACTCAGGTAAGGAACCAGGCAAGGTTGCTCATTGTCTCCACTGCTTTTTAACATTGTAATGGAAGTCTTAGCCATCACAATTAGGGAAGAAAAGGTGATCAAGGGTATCCACAAAGGGTCAGAAGAGATCAAACTTTCACTCTCTGCGGATGATATGATTGTATATCTGAAAAACACGAGGGATTCTACTAAAAAATTCTTAGAAGTGATCAAGGAATACAGCATTGTCTCAGGTTACAAAATCAACACTCATACATCTATGATGTATATATACGTCAAAGGTATATATCGCCTTTATATATACCAACAATAGTCATGCTGAAAAAACAGTCAAGGACTCTATTCCGTTTATAGTAGTGCCAAAGAAGACGAAGTGTTTGGGAGTTTACCTAACAAAGGACATGAAAGATCTCTATAAAGAGAACTATGAAACTCTAAGAAAAGAAATAGTTGAAGATGTTAACAAATGGAAAAATAGACCATTCTCATGGCTGAGAAGAATCAACATTGTTAAAATGTCCATACTATCCAAAGCAATATACAATTTGAATGCAATCCCTATTAAAGCTCCACTGTCCTACTTTAAAGATCTCAAAAAAAAAAAATAATACTTTGGTTTATATGGAATCAGAAAAAACTCAAATAGCCAGTACCTTACTCAGAAATAAAAACAAAGCAGGAGGAATCACACTACCAGACCTCAGACTATACTATAAATTGATAATGATCAAAACAGCATGGTACTGGCACAAAAACAGATGTAGGTGTACGGAAGAGAATACAAAACCAAGAGATGAACCCAGCTACTTATAATTATTAGATCTTTGACAAGCCAATTAAAAACATTCAATGGGGAAGATTCCCTATTTAACAAATAGTGCTTGGTGAACTGGTTGGTGACCTGTAGAAGACTGAAACTGGACCCACAACTTTCACCATTAACTAAAATAGACTCTCACTGCATTAAAGATTTAAACTTAAGACATGAAACTATAAAAATTGTAGAAGAAATTGCAAGGAAAATACTTGAAGAAGTTGACCTGGGTAAATATTTCATGAGGAAGCAACACCAAAAATACATCTCTGGGACCTGATCAAACTAAAAAGCTTCTGAATAGCCAAGAACAAGTAAGTAAAACAAACGGACAGCCCTTAGAATGGGAAAAGATATTTTCAGGTTATGTCTCCTACAAAGGTTTAATAACCAGAGCCACAGAGAACTCAAATGTATTAGCAAGAAAAGAACAAGTGATCCCATCTCAGAGTGGGCAAGGGACTTGAAGAGAAACTTCTCTGAAGACAGGCACACAGCCTACAGATATATGAAAAAATGCTCATCATCTTTAATCATCAGAGAAATGCAAATCAAAATTGATTTGAGATTTCATCTAATTCCAGTAAGATTAGCCCACATCACAAAATCCCAAAACCAGAGATGTTGGCGTGGATGTGGAGAAAAGGGAACACTTCTAAATATTTTTGACATGTTAAAATAAAACATTAAAATTTTACTGAACCAAGTTTAAAATTGCTTGAACAACATGATTAGTGTTTTAGCTCTAATCATTGTGTTCAGGTGTAAATTCATATGTTTGACACAACGTTGTTTTACATTTTCAGACCAGAAGAAAATTTAATTTGGGATTTGAGGAATAAATCACATAGAAATCACTCTTTAAATTGTGAAAAATGCTTTCTTTAAATTCTAAATGATATTGACCTATTATCTCAATATGCACAAAAATATACATTTTGGGGACATTATATACAAACAATACTTTTACTTTAATTAATTTTATTTTAATTTGCACATAATAGCTGTATATATCTATAGGGTACATGATATAGGAACCAAATGCATAATAATCAAATCAGAGCAATTGAGGTATTCATCACCTCATGTATTTGTCATATCTTTGTAGTGCAGACTTACCACACTATTCTTTCTTATTTTAAAGTGTACTATTTTTATTTTGATTATACATTTTAAGATTACGTTGAGAAACTTTCTAATATTGTTACATTAAAGCAAAACAGCTAACTTCAAAATCAATTTTCCCCTTCATACTCTTAAAGGTGCATATTTGGTACCAAATCTTATTTTAGATATTGGCCAATTCCAATCTTGTCTCATTCGTTTTTTCTCTTCTTAAGTGTTATAATTCTTCCTGGAAGGAAGAACTTAGCAGGGCAACTTCAAATAGCCTAAGGTCATAAAACTGAAAAGAGAATGAACAAATGTTATACTCATTTTGAGGTTAGCAATTATTAACCACATTCATTTGTATGGAAAAAATATAAGATTCTTTTATGTAAATATTGAGATTATATTTCACTGAGAATTTACTACATGTCAAGTACTCTGATAAGTTGTTTAGCCTTCAAACAATCCTACATATCTTTAGATACTGTTACTATTTTTAATATATAATCTAAGACTGAACTTTAGATAACCAAAAAAAAAAAAAAAATTACATAGCTAGCAAATCTCATCAGTGGCCCAACCATTATAGCTCATTAAAGAAACATGTCTTTCACTCTTTCTTTTCTTTTATTTTCCCTTCCCTCCCTCTTTATTTCTTCCTTCCTTTCTTCCTTCCTTCCTTCTCTCTCTTCTTTCACTCTTTCTGTCTTTCTGTTTTTTTTCTCTCTTTCTTCATTTCTTGTTTATCTATCTATCTATCTATCTATCTATCTATCTATCTATCTATCTGTCTATCATGTTCATGTATCTATCTATCTCTCTCCATCTGTGTACTGATTTTATGCCTTTTTGATCTGTCTATTCCTGACAAGAGGCTTGACAACTCCAACTAAAGTAGAATGGTCTGTTTCCCCTTTTAGATCTACCATTGTTGCCTTATAAATGCTTTGATGCACTTTCATTAGGTGCAAATGCATTTATTATAAATATAATTGGCCCTTTTAGGTAATGTTCTTTATTAGGTGTGGCAATTTTTCTTGTTCTGAAGTATTCTTTGTTTGAAATTAATATAGCTACTTCAGCTTTGTTATGGTTGGTGCTGTCATGATATATCTTTCTCCTTTCATTTACTTTGAATCTCAGTCTGCTACCCAAAGTGAGTTTCTTGTGGACAACATACAGTTTGGTTTTTAAATCTGATATCTCTGTCTTCTAATTGGTATATTTAAACCATTTAAGTTTAAAACAATTATTTATAGAGTTGGGTTAATATCTATCATTTTGTAACTCTTTTCTATATGTCTTATTCATTATTTGTTGTCCCCCTTTTTATTTTATCTCTTCTCTTAATGTATCAATTATACTTAAAAGATTTCAGTGGTTGCCCTAGTGTTTACACTATACATTTTAAAGTAATAAAAGTCCATCTTAAAATAACACTATACTGCCATACTGCCTCACATGTAGTTCAGTTCTATTATATAAGAGTATTCACAATTCTACCATTTTGTCTGTCATGATATTCCTATCAAATCCTTCATTTATGTATGTGATAGAGTCATATAATACATCGTTACTATTATATTAAATAGTTTTCTTTTAATTCAATAAAGAAGAATGATGAAAAAATTACCTATTGGGTATAATATATACTGTGAGGATGACAAGTATATAAAAAGGCTAGACTTCCCTGCCATACAATTCAGTCATATAACAAGAAACTACTAGTACACCCTAAATCTATTTAAATAACTTTAAAAATATATAAAAGGAGTTATTTTATCTCTGTTTTCTCCTTCTCCAATCTCTTCCTTTCTTTATGAGAATCTGAGTTTTGGATCTATGCCACTTTTTTCCTTCCCAAAAAACTTTTTTTTTTATTAAATCATAGCTGTGTACATTAGGGCAATCATGGAGTATAATGGCTGGTTTTATATACAATTTCAATTTGAAATATTTTCCTCAAATTGGTTAACATAGCCTTCACAGTATTTTCTTAGTTATTGTCTTAAAACATTTATATTCTATATTTAGTCAATTTCACATGTACCATTGGACGATGCACCATAGGTGTGGTCCCACCAATTACTCTTTCTCCACTCATCCTTCCCCCTCTCCTCTGCTCCCTCTCTCCTTTCCCCATATTCTTGGGGTATAATTGGGTTATATCTTTCATATGAAAGCTATAAATTGGTTTCATAGTAGGGCTGAGTACATTGGATACTTTTTCTTCCATTCTTGAGATATGTTGCTAAGAAGAATGTGTTCTAGCTCCATCCATGTAAACATGAAAGAGGTAAAGTCTCCATCTGTCTTTAAGGCTGCATAATATTCCATGGTGTACATATACCACAATTTATTAATCCATTTGTGGGTCAATGGGCATTTGGGCTTCTTCCATGACTTAGCAACTTTGAATTGGGCTGCAATAAACATTCTGGTACAAATATCTTTGTTATAATGTGATTTTGGGTCTTCTGGATTATAACGAGTACAGGAGTTGTAGGAGTGAATGGCAGGTCTATTTTAGATCCCTAAGTGTTCTCCAAACATCTTTCCAAAAGGAACGTATTAGTTTGCATTCCCACCAGCACTTAAGAAAATGGGTATAGAAGGGACACTTCTTAAACTGATAGAGGCCATCTACAGCAAACCACAGCCAATATTATATTGAATGGAGTTAAATTAAAATCATTTCCACTCAGGTAAGGAACCAGTGTTCCCTGTGTAGA
>CAUYON010175585.1:0-15630 GCA_963573935.1 Arctocebus calabarensis
GTGTGTTCCTCGACCTTGTCTCTTGGCTCAGCTCCAAACCGTTGGCTTTCTCGCCAAATTTCTGTCCTTTAACTCTCCTTCTGGACAGGAGCGTCTGCAGAAAGCTGGCTACAGACCGCCATCTTGGCTCCTCCCCCATAATTTTCTTTACAGAGGTCCTTCACCTCCTTTGTCAGGTTTATACTTAGGTATTTCATCTTCTTTGAGGCTATAGTGAAGGGAGTTGTGTCCTTAATTAGCCTCTCATCTTGACTGTTATTGCCATATACAAAGGCTACTGACTTGTGGATATTGATTTTATATCCTGACATTACTATATTTTCTGATGGCTTCCAGGAGTCTTGTGGTTGAGTCTTTGGGGTTCTCTAAGTATAAGATCATGTTGTCAACGAAGAGGGAGAGTTTGGCTTCCTCTGCTCCCATTTGGATGCCCTTTATTTCCTTGTCTTGCCTAATTGTATTGGCTAGCACTTCCAGCACTACGTTGAATAGTAATGGTGACAGAGGACAACCTTGTCTGGTTCCAGTTCTAAGAAGAAAAGTTTTCAGTTTTACTCCATTCAGTAAAATATTTAGCTGTGGGTTTGTCATAGATATCTTCAATCAATTTCAGAAATGTGCCACATATGCCTATACTCTTCAGTGTTCTAATTAGAAAAGGATGCTGGATTTTATCTAATGCTTTTTCTGCATCTATTGAGAGGATCATATGATCTTTGTTTTTGCTTCTGTTAATATGGTGGATAACGTTTATGGACTTGAGTATGTTAAACTTGCCTTGCATCCCTCAGATGAAACCTACTTGATCAGGATGTATGACTTTTTTGATGATAAACTGTAATCTATTGGCTAGGATTCAGTTGAGAATTTTTGCATCTATATTCATGAGTGAAATTGGTCTGACATGCTCCTTTTTATTTGGGTCTTTCCATTTCCTGGTTTTGGTATCAGGGTGATGTTTACTTTCCAGAATGTGTTGGGGAAGATTCCTTCCTCCTCAAATTTTGGGAATAATTTATGCAGTATGGGAATAAGCTCTTTCTTGAAGGTTTGATAGATTTCTGGCATGAAGACATCTGGACCAGGGCATTTTTGGTTGGAAGAATTTTGATTGTTTCTGTAATCTCAGTCCTTGAAATTGGTCTGTTCAGGAGCTCTATTTCTTCCTGGCAACGTCTAGGGAGAGGGTGTGATCCCAAATATTGATCCATTTCCTTCACATTGTCAAATTTCTGGGCATAGAGTTTCTGGTAGTATTTAGAGACCATCTCTTGTATCTCTGTGTCATCAGTTGTAATTTCCCCTTGATCATTTCTGATTGAGGTTACTACAGAGTCTACTTTTCTATTTCTAATTAGTCTGGCCAAAGTTTTATCTATTTTATTTATTTTTTTAAAAAACCAAATCCTTGTTTCATTAATTTTCTGAATGATTCTTTTGTTTTCAATTTCGTTGATCTCTGATTTAATTTTGGAAATTTCTTTTCTTCTGCTGGGTTTAGGCCTAGATTGTTCTTTTTCCAATTCCATAAGATGGTTTGTGAGTTTGTTGATATGCTCTCTTTCTGTTTTTCTAATGTAGGCATCTAAAGCAATAAATTTTCCTCTTAGAACTGCTTTTGCAGTATCCCACTGGTAGCTTATGTCTTCATTGTTGTTATACTCAAGGAAGTTAATGATTTCCTGTTTTATTTTCTTCCTGCACCCAACTGTCATTCATTTGGAATTTCTTGATTTAAAAAGTACCAAACTGGAACTGTATAGATTTCCTCTGCAAAAGACAAACCTCATCTGAGTAATAAGTATTTTTATGTAGACAGTTATTTAACAAGTTCACTATTGGCTTTCTTTGAGATTTAGAATTTCAATGAGGATTGTGAAAACTTTTAAGTGTCAGAAAATAAATTATTTTCTACATCTTAGACATAGAAAGAAAATATAGATCATAACCATTTCTCTCTGAAGCACTATTTCTTAACCCAGTGGAAATTCTTCACAGTAACTTGAAAACTCCCTGGGAGTTTTTAAGTATTAAAGATCAAACTTCCCCTCCTGCCAAGCAGTTCCAGCCACTATCCCTAAAGACAACCTGCATTTTCCTGCTTTTTTCTTTGTTATATGATTCCCTTTAACCAGACTACAGTATGTCCTGATAGCTTAATCATGACTTTCATTTCCACTATGGATCTACATCAAGGCCCAGATCAAATACCACCCATTCTGTTAGGTTAGTAGACTTACTAGTAACATATAGTACATAATATATGCTATTTCATACAGTAGCTATTTGCAAACTTTTTTCACATTAAGCCTAAAGATGTATGCAAAGTTATTTCTAGTTAGATTGTAAGGTTCTTCTAGAAAGCAAGAATCATATCTTATGCCTTCCTTATTGCCTAGCCTGATGCCTGACATAATGGTTGTCATTATATAAATGGTTGTTCATTGCAATTATATTCCTAATATTGAAATTAAGAGTTAAAATTGAATTTGGAACAGTTTTCTCTTTTTATGTCTTAAGTATAGAAATGTAGAAGGCAAAGTATAAAAGACCAGAAAAATGGGTCATGTTCTCTGTTGAGATCCTAGTCATTCAAATTTAGAATTTATCCAGATGTACAACTAGAAACAATTGTGTATGCACAGTGAATGCAAGTGTCTCCAACAAAAAATGAGATTGGAACTCAGAAAAACATTAATATTTCAGGAAATTTCTCTCATGTCTAAGGGAGAATTCTTGAATCTTTTGTCTGCTGATTATAATGAAAGCCTTCTTACCCAATAGAAGGTGATTAGTAAATGGCCCATTCAAGGATAAAGCTTTTTAAAGCAGAAAGACATTTAAAAAGTATAAGATAACAGTATAACTGAAAATACACAAATAATCATTCACCAGTTTTTTTTTTAAATAAGGCCTTTTAGGGGACTGCGAATTTGATGTGTAGAGTTTATTGTTCTCTTTCTAACATAAATCACCAAAATGCATTATCTACCCCCTTGTGTTGAAATAGTTACACTCTATTTACAATGTTGGATCTTTAAAAAGAAGTGAGAATCTAACAAATTTTTTTTGAAATAATCTGAGTGTAGAATCTTTCTAGCTTTTTATGTTTAGCAATCACTCCTACTTACTAAAATTTCTCTATTTTCTTCTAAGTTAACATTTTATTTTAATGTTTTATTTTAGTCTTCCTAAAGCATTCAAGATAGATTTTACACAAATGTCTCTTTTTGTTTCTCAATAATAATAAATAATTATTTTATTTAATGTTTATAAATTATATAATATGGTAACAGTGGGCATAATTTGAAAACAAATACAACTGATTCATAACAAAATAGCAATTAAACTGACAGGAACAAAAGTGTTTGAAGTGTATTAAAACTAGTGCAACTTACCTGCCAGTGTTAACATTCGCCATGACATGGGCAGCATTCCATTGAGACTAACCATTAATCTGGGGAATAAGGGAAAAGGAGAGTGGTTAAGAGATCTTCTCTTGTACCCTTATTTGGTAGTACTACCTACCCTTCTAACATAGTTCTACAGAAAAATTAAAGACACATATTTTATTAACAATTAAAAAACTTCACCTCCTGGGTTAACTGAAGGACAATAGAATTAAAGATACTGAGGGGGGACATAAATAAGAATCTGTTACAAAATAAAATTCAAGTAGAGTTGCCAAAAGTCTATATACAGAGTAGAAAATATAATATAACACATCTAGGCAATTTCAGGTGTATTTGCCTTGTTTCTGGACTTATACTGATTTTTATTAAAAATTGTTGAAAGAATGAATTAAAGGAGGGAATATAAAGTTGGAAAATCCATTTATTTTTGGTATATGGAAATTGACTCTGGATACTCATAGTGTTGAATGATGGATACTCATCAAACCACTGATGCTGGTTTATGTCAAATCATAATTTTATGACATAAAATCTCAAAATGGGTGCATGGCCTTAAAATCAGCTGAGAATACCTTAGGAATAAAATTAAAGATTAGGTGGATGGAGGATCCCTATGGTAAGGTTGGATTTTGTCTTCATAAAATACTTAAGAGATGGAATAATTCTTAGATATCTAATTCAGTAATTCCCAACCATTACTATTCATCTGATATATATAGAAAAAACTCTTCAGTTTTTAAAAATCACATTTTTTAATAGGTCATCCCAATCTTCTTCCTTAATGCAATGACCTTATACAGTTAGGCTAGTGTTTTAAATTTTCCTTACATTGTTTTTATGATTATTCCATTATTATTTATCAGTCACATGACAAAATGACTATGAAGGGAGGTACCATGAAATGATTTTCAGAAAATAACTTTTAATAACATTCTACTGTAAAAGCAACTGGTTCAAGAAAGTTTTGGACTTAGTATAATATTATAAAATCTACCTACTTATTTTCAGGATTATTTCTTTAACCCTCAGAAGCCTTATCTAAACAGTGTTTGCCTGCTAATCTTTGTAGAGTCCTGAGAATTTTCCTTAAAATAGTCACACATGCTCAAAAGAATTCCATTATGCATGAACCTATTGACTCAATAATCTCTAATACTGGTTATTTGTTTTAGTATTAGAGGATGAACTAAAAGGAAATTAAATGAAAAACATGAGCAATATTGTTTCTATTTTTTTTTCTCAGGTTAAAACTGCATCAGCTAGGTTCAGTGATGCGCACCTGTAGCCCCGGCTACTTGGAGCCTGAGGCAGAGGATCACTTGAGCGCGGGTGTTTGAGGCTGCAGTGAGCTATGATCGCGCCACTGTATTCCATCCTGGTTGACAGAGCAACATCCTCTCTATAAAACAAAACAAACAAAACTCTGCATAAGTGGATTTCAGGGGGGTTAAATTTTAGAATTTTGCTTTCGGAGTGTTACATTTGCCCTCACATTGTGAACTTTTGTTTTTCTAGGGTTTTGAAGGTATTTCTTTCACGAACAGCCCAACGAATTCCGTACATGACTGGTGGCCGAGTTATGAGGATGCTGGCCGTAATACTCTTGGTAGTGTTTTGGTTTCTCATTGGCTGGACTTCATCAGTATGCCAGAATTTGGAGAGGCAGATTTCACTCATTGGCCAGGGGCAAACATCCGATCACCTCATCTTCAATATGTGCCTCATTGACCGCTGGGATTACATGACAGCAGTTGGTATGTGGTTAACTTGTTTTGTGTGATTATCTTATCATTTTTTTCAGTAGCACTATAATTGACTTTTTTAGTAGGCTTA
Source organism: Arctocebus calabarensis (assembly GCA_963573935.1). Lineage (NCBI taxonomy): Eukaryota > Metazoa > Chordata > Mammalia > Primates > Lorisidae > Arctocebus > Arctocebus calabarensis. The sequence goes on from CAUYON010175585.1 coordinate 5,247, forward strand.
CAAGACTCTTGCACTAAGCTTGTAGGAATTTTTCCTAATATAGTTTCAGTAAAACAATAGAAAATGACAATAATGACAAGTGAGTTGTAAACTTTTTCTGGAAGTTCCATTGATTTTCAGAGGTATCCTGCTCTGTTGAAAAAATCTAATCAAATAAACCAAAAATGAGAAGAGCAGTGAATAAAGGTAACTTTGCTATACAAAGAGACTTTCTGCTTTCCACCCGAACAATGGGTCCCCATTTGATTAACAGTAGCTATTCTGTTGATTTAGCTGGGAGAAAAAGGAAGCATGCTAGTATTGTATAGTTTTAGCCTAATGATATATCAGATTCTATAGGTAGGGCATTTTTTGTAAAGAGATAATCTCTGCAAAATTTTCGATTAATCTATCTTTCCCATGCTTACTTCTAATTTATCCATAATTTTCTGGAGGTCCAGTGTTCTGCAAAGACTAAGCCATACTACTTAAAGGCAATAAGAGTTACGTGGCCAAGAAAGTGGAAAACTTAGAAGAACCACACATCATGACTTGTTTTTTTTTCTAGCAGTTCAATGTTTTTAAAAGAGAGAAAATCCACAGAAATTTTTCTGTCATCGGTATCAAGCTATTTTGAGCAACGTTTTTAAAGATTTACAATAAAAGTATGAAAACAAACTTTTATTATTTTATTGTTCCCCTCAGACAGAACAAATCTTAATTTTATTTGGCAGATAGAAAAAGTAAAAATATGAATTTAATTCTCATTTTCTGCTTTCTCCACACTTGGCAATTGTTGGTTGAATATTCAAATTTAGTCTTTGCTGGAAACTAATAGAATGTGTGTATTTGGTTTAAAATTCAAATGAAGGAATATGTTGCAGAGCAAGATGTTTTAGGAATCTTATAGGCCTGATATCTATAATATTGAAATAAGGCAGGTACATAATAGGAATGGTTATAATGATAGCATAGAAAGATTATTGTGTTTGGGGCAATATAACTTTTAGAAAGTAAAGGATAGAACTAAGGTAGAAGAAATTCTGATTCTGGCTTTAGTCTGAATATGAAAATTAAATTGTATAGATTCAAAATTTCTGTTCAATAGAAACCTCTCACACTATTTTATACTCTTCAGTATAAGTTAACCAAATAGGAAAATTATTTCCTCATATTACTATGAAGAAAAACCCACAAGGTTTTTCTGCTTTACAAAAAAATAATATTCAAACTATATTATGACACTAAGAAACAACATGGCCTATCACCTAAAATTTTTTGTCGTTTTTCCACACTGCTTTTGACATACATTCAAAACTTCTTAAAATTTATTTTATACTCCAATAAGAGGATTATATTTGTGATTTTTATGTAGAAGTATATAGGAAGATATAATTGATAGTAACTTTCAGTTTATTTATATAATCTTTATATACAAGTAAGAATTACGTACAATCAAAATCCAGTGATTGCCTATAATTTCTTGAGTACTTTATATGTTATTTATCTCCTCCCAACTTTGTGAGAGATATATAATGTATAAAGGCCTGACTTTTCTCTTCAAGTAGCTTACTATTGGGTTATATAGATAAATGAGAATTGTTCAAAATTATTAAAAGGCAAAAATAAGAGGTAAAGACCCCTAGTGCAGGTAGTTCAGTGAAGGAAGACAGTTTGGACTAGAACCCAGGAAACTTGATAAAGGAGAAGTTCTTTAGCCATGAATAGTAGCGATGGATGGAGAATTGCATAAAACATGAAGGAAATGCCTAACTAGAAAGGAGGATTATTTGGAATACATTGTGAATAATGCTGATGGTTAAGTTTATTGTGAGTGTATTAAATACATTGTGGATAATATCAGATGGTTGAATTTATTGACAACATCTTAAAGGAATTTGGAGAACCAGGAAAGTGATGTGATGAATCAGTAAATTCAGTGTAAATTGCTTTCAGGATGCACTTTCTAAAAAGTGAAAAGTACCAGATTCAAGGATTTGGGAGCTAGAAGTATTAGAAAGAAGAAAAACTCAAGAGTGGTTCTCCAAGTGTGTTCCCTGAAGCAGCAGCAGCAATATCCCATGGACCTTGTTAGAAATGCAAATTCTCAGGTCACATTGCAGACTTCCTCGATCAGACACTCTGGGAAACTGGGCAATCTGGGTTTAATAAGCATTCCAGGTGATTCTGATGTTACTGTAAAGCATGTACCTGAGTTAGTAGATGGTATCAGATGAACCGGCTACAACCTAGTAGTAACTAATCTCAGCTGTGCTCTGGCCATTCCATGACACTCTTACTGTTCCCTGATCAACCCACTAGAACATTCCTCACAATGATTATTTCAAGTCTCGTATCCTCCCCTCCTACCTCCAAAATATCCATATTTCTCTTTTCTCCAAGTAGATGACTTCTAGTTGAAAAAAATAAGTAGGAGCCATCAGAAGAGTTTTCAAATTCTTGTCTGTACATCTATAAATCTTCCTATAGCCACACTAGTTCTTACCTTTCCTCCCTCATATAGTCTAAGCTAACAGCTCAACCTGTACCACACTCATTTGACATTTGACCCCCTCACCTCCGGCGACCTGTGTCACTTCATATGAGTTTTTGGTCATGTAAACTGCCGTTGGCTCCAGAATCACTCGCTGAAGAATTCTATTCTGACTACAACCTTCCTGGCTTCTTAAACACTTCCTCTAAAGTAGCCCTTGAGTATCATAGAATATTTTCAGTGTCCCATGTTTTGCTGCCCTAAATTCTTGAGAAAAAGGTTACCAGCAATTATTTTCACTTATAAGTGAAACATAAAGGGGTCATGGCAGTTTAAATCTTTATAGAAATTCTCTATAAAAAAGGGGGGGGAAGCATCTTTCAGTACATTGATTCTTGGTGATACTAGGAAATAGGACATAGAGAGCAAGAAGGCCCAAAGCTCACTTCCTAACCTAACCTTCCACCGAGGCAAGGTGGGGCGAGGGAGAAGGAAGAGTCACAGCCTGAGAGAGCTGCCGGGAATGCAACTCCTTAGGCCACAGCCAAGTCTCAGTGAAGGTAACGGAGGGAGAGAGCAGCTAGAAGAAATTGACTATGGTGGTTGGATGGTCATGGGTTTAGGAATGAGATAGAAATAGCAAAAACTAATATCCACAAGAACCCAAGGTGATAGCATTGGGTTCTTTAGAAAATCAAGACTTGTGATGAATGCAGGGACTGAGAGGTAAAAGGAAGTTAAATTTGGGGCAATGTTTTTGTTGTCTCCCAGTCATTGTTTTTGCCCTGTAAATTACTACAACATTAGCTCTGGTAATATGCTTGTCCTACAGTGACATGACAGTATTCTCTTTTAAAAACTAAGGATACATGTAATACAGGAGTAAATATTTGGAATTAAGGCTACCTTGAAAAGCTTGAGACATATGATTGCTATATTCCCCCCCCCACACTACCCTACAGCAATCTCCATTTATTTCTCTTTCAGCATGTAGCATCAAGATAGTTCATATTTAACCTCTCTTAATTTAATATCATCAAATGTGTTATGCCTCTTTTTAGATCTGTTTGTGTTGTTTTATAAGTAACATGTTTACTGTCAGATTTTTGATTCTTAGGCTGTTAATTGAGAAAAAATTCATGTATTTTCAGTCAGCTAGAAAGTCTGTGCTGAAAGCTAAGTTATTTCCTGGTTTCTAAGTGAAAATGTTTCCATGTAAGGGAGGGGCAGTGGCATGAGATAGGTTTTACCTTAAATCTTTATCAAGAAGTTAGGTATACTTGTATTAGTATCAGGAGTCAGTTGAGAAAAATGAAAAAAGTGATGGTTAATATGTTGGTAAATTTGCATTCTGTATCTGCCTTACCTGTCAAAAACAATCTATTCTTTTAAATAAATAAAAAATTATTTGAGACGGTAAAATATTAGTTTTTCTACTGAAGTAGAGCTCTACTTAGAAATATGAGTTGTAAATTTAAAGTCTGGATCCATTCTATTTTTACTTGTGGCACAGGGATTTTCTAAAACTGCTCAGATAGATGATTTTCCTACCATAAGAGTTTTAAAAAGAGAAAACAAGCATAGAAAATAGGTTGGAAAAATCTCTGAACCTATATAAATCTCAGTTTTTTCTTTGAAGAAATTATTTGAAACATAGAAGGGGAAAATGAATTTTGGGATCCCATTGTCATTTATGTCTGTTTAGTATTTTTAGTAATCTTGTTTGCCCTGTATAAAGAATTGTGTGGTAAGCTTTAATGGGAAACAAGTAAGGATATAAACATTGCAAATATGGAAGACAGAAGGACATCGGACAATGTGAGAAGTACTCTTCAGGCCTAGTAATCAGTTTTTTAACAAATGATTTTATTTATCTGGTGGAAAAAAAATGTCAAAATGTGGATGTTCTAGGACATTTCTAGGTCAGATTAGAATTTCTATAAAATTTACATTGCCATAACTCCTTTAAAATCATCTAAATCTATAATAAAGCAACACTATAGTACTTAAACTGCTTATCATTATATGACTCAGCACTTTGAATTTTTCTAAGTACATTTAAATATATTTTCTGTGGCTCACTAAAGACAAAAGTATTCTTCCATCTGTTCGTCCCTCTTTCCTGTCTCAACATAGTAGCTATATGTTCCTCAGCAGCATTGACTATATTGGTCACACTGTATACCTATACCTAAAACAGTGTTTGTCATTATCAGGCTCTTGATTAATATTTGCCGAAAAAACAAAGAATGAACTCAGCTCACTTTTCCTCATGATACTGCCTCTGGTCAGAATTGGAATGTTGTAAGGAAACATGTTCAAGCTTAAAGTGCAGAAGTTACACAGTGATCCTCAAGTTCATTTCAATGGTAAAGGTGCACGGTCAAACTTTAGGGAATATTTTTGAACAGATTATATAAACTATATTGGTAATTCTTAGCCATTTCATGAACCTCTACCTATGACTTCTCTAACAGCCAACATAATAGCTTGGTAAATATTTGGCATGATAAATGAAAATTATCATTAAAAAATTATATAATATAATTACCATTTTTGAAGTAGAATAAAATTGATTTGCTTTTGTTGAAATTTTTGGTCAATTGCTATCTTTCTAGAACTGTACATAGAATAAGGGAGCTAAGCCTGGAAAACAGTCTCCTAAATTAATGCAGAAAATAAATAAATAAATATCCCAATTAAAAGATGAGTAATTATCATACTCATTTTGAAAAATTTTAGTAGTATGATTGCCAGATTTATTTTTCTAAATTTAGCTATCCTAGTTGGTAACATGGGAGTCAGTGGTCTATTTTAGGACTTTTCACAGTAGGATTAAAACTTGTCATATTAACAAGTTAAAACTTTATTCCCCTATGAGTTTCCCAATTGGTTGATATAACCTGACAAATGAGTAGAATTAACTTCTCATGCTCAAATTAACCTTAAAACTTTAACCCTAGAATCAAGTAGACCACATCTTGACACTTAGATTTAGATATCCCAGGCAGGGAGGGTCCTCTAATATAGGGCATCCAAAAAGGTGATGATATAATGTATTTTAATATATTAGTTGGACAGACCTCCCTTTCTGATTATGCATTTAGAACATACATTGAAGACACTGAAAGCAGTACCGGTGATTAGGATAAGGTAGAATAAGTAGGTAGATTCTTACCTTACCTACAGGAAATAAACTGCAGAAAAGTAGCTGATAAATCATAGCATCAAGGATGTTTAGAACTTCCCTTCCACGGCTGAATTTGTGTGTCAGACTTTTATGTCGACTTACGCAAGTGCTGAAATATTTTCTTGGTTTCTTCCAAAAGTTAGGCTATGATAATCTAACATGACAAAAATGATATCTAACATGATAATCTAACATGACCCTTAATTGAGAGTAAAGCTATTTCACTCCCTTCATGACCTAGCACAGAATATGTACAAAAAGTTCTATTTATGTGTCTACTTTGTTCTGTTAATTCTGTATATCTTTCTTATCACCAATATGGCCTAACTCTTCTCAGTGGCACTTAGTTGATCTAATAACTATTTTCTGACAAGGACCCTGTTATAAATTAAGTTCTCCACACCTCTGGCCCCCTACCTCACTGAGACGTGAGGTTTCTTATTGTCCTGGAGATTCTTTTCAGTTTGGCAGCACATGCTATAGACATAGAAAAAAATATAATATGATATAAATTAATAAAATATAATATGATAGTATGATAGGCTTGGGTTCACTTCCCATTTCATTATTTTAAAATATTTGTGCTTTCAGTGAATTCCAACATTGAATGCTCCACTGTTCAACACTACTTGTTACCATGGTTTTCGCATGAAAGATTAACTCTACAGAAAATAGAATCTTTACTTTTCTCTCCTTCATTGATATGGCATGCTTTGTTCTCCTCTTTCCTGGTATAATATTTTAAACACACAAAACAGACACTGTGTTCAGTAACTTAATAAGTCATATGCCAATGTTTAGAAAGAACTGAGAAAAATGTAGTAATTTTCTCACTGAGTTACAATAGCAATTGTTTTTAAGGATTTAAATAATTATGCTAAAAGTTAGTCTTTATTATGACAGGTGAAATGTAATATAAGCACCATTTAATGAGTATTTCAGAAAGTAGATTAAACTTCCTCCTCTTCTTATGACTTAGATTAGTGTTTTTGATTTAGGTTAATGGCATACGTTTTCTTTTATTCTAATGTCTTGTATGTCTCAATCCATACTGCATTACTTATTAACATTTTAAACATGTATTTTTAATTTTCATTCAGAGGATAAAACCCTGACCACATTGGCAGTTTATCTGTCTTAGGCTGTATTGCTAGAAACTCCGCATGCTTCTTGAAGCAGCTGGATTATTTTCAGAATTATTGAAGTAGGAGTTATTTTTCCTAATGATACACCATTCTTCATAAAAGTGCTTCATTCCATGTGAAGTAGTTATTTATGTGATGCTAAAGGGCAGAGAGAAAGAATAATTCATTTATACCTTAATTTTATATTTACAGTGCCATTTTTCTTTTAGAAATTAAAAGAAATTTTGTCATGGGTTTAGGGATTGTCTTAAGAGAGGCCTTGAGGGATATGGAGCAACAGATATCCTTCGTGATTACAGTTTCTTTTATGGAGTTTCAGCTCCCTTGTGGACCGTAGAATTCTAAAGGGGTGGGAAAAATAAGAAGGAAAAAAACCCCAACTCCCTTGTTGCTTGACCAGAGATACCCCATAGATTAATTCAGCCATCAGCAAGATTTAGGTAGTTCTTTGCCTTAAATTAAAAATAATATTTTTTACAATGGAGGTGTTACAAAAAAAGAAGAAAGAAAAGAAAGGAAAAAGAAAACAAAATATGATCGTTTAAATAACAAGCTGCTAATCCAAGACTGCGCATTCCAGTGTGTTCTGACAGCTCCCCCAATTCAGATTTCTGCAAATATCTTAGAGAAAAAAACTGATGTGACCCATTCCCTGCAGTAGTCAAAATCGTGAGATATTGTGAGTAAGAAAGAGACCATTGGCCAACAGCGCAATAGGTTTGTAATGAGTGCATGAATCCCTCAAACCTACCTCAGCAAAATTGTCTCAAAGAATTTATGAACTATAAATTTACAGTAACTTCCAAGGAAGTTAAAATGTCTTCTACTTCCAAAAGAGAAAAAAAAAATTGCTGCCATAAATACAAAGTAAAGTATAAAATAAATTAATTTATCCTTTCTCTTTGCCCTTTAGCAAATAACCGCACCTCAAAGAAATGAAATAGTTTTCCACAAAGGCGGAGTATAAATAATAAATCAGTAGCTCCCACTGCAATCTTTATAAAAGCGCTCAAGCTGGCCCTTCAAAAAGTCTGTGTTTCCAGTGAGGTAGCCCAAGCAAAGGAAAATAAGTTGTCAGCGCTGTCAGAATTTTATAGAAGATCAAAAATTAAAAATACACCTTTATAATGGTAGCGAGTGATCCCAGATCCAGTTTCCTTTCCAAACAATCACACGCAAATGACAAGGAGAAGGCAAAGGAAGGACCTGGCTTGCCATTCTGGCTGCGACTGAGTGCCCTGGGAGCTCTCTCATCTGCCTAGGTGAGCACGTCATGGTGACTGACCCGTCCTGCGTGTCCAGAAGCTGTTAAGCATCTGAGTTTTGCTGAAGTTATCACACATGTCAAACTTTAAAAATCCTAAATGTATATGCCAGAGGGAGATAAAAGTATACTTTCTCAACCTTTTCTGTAGCAGAGAATAAGAAAAAATATAGTCCAATTTCTAGAGATGTGTGAAAGGAAGCACGGGAGGAAAGCCAGTCTGCAAATGTGTGACCACTCAGCAGTTCCTGCCTCACAGGGCTCCCTAGCAGCAAAGGGAGTAATCCGGTCACTGTGTGACCTGGTATAATTAGGATGATTAACCAGATTTGTTTTACCTCAGGATTCCCAACAGGATTGGGAAATTCCAGCGGCAGAATTGAGCCCCTGGCTCTTTAAAAGGAGTCCCAAGTTCTACACTAAAGCCTTCACAGCGTGTTCAACAGATGATAGCTGTGAAATCAGATTAATCAAGGAGACAAAAGGTGCTTCTGAGGAGAACTACTTAATTACCACAGGTTATTCAATTCTAATTAATTCGTTAGTTATCCAAAATATAAACAACTGCTGCCTGGAAAAAAAAATTTCTTTTATGGGATAAAAATATTTGCAGGGGATTCATCTATGCCTCTGTTAGTAATAGTAGGAAAGAAAACCTCAACCCAAGAATGTAATTCGGGGAGCAGTGGTTGGAGCTAAGAGATGTGGTCTGTAGGCTCTGACCTGCTGTGTGTGATGAGCTCAGCTGGAGTGAAGCAATGCAGAGGTGTCCCACTGCTTCTCCCGCCCAGCCGTCAGGGCTCTCACCTCCAGGCAACCTGGCTTTTGTCCTATGGCAATCCACTCCCATGTCCCCCTTCTTCTGCTTGCTTCTCCAGCCCGAAGGTGACTAAAACTGACTTCAAGGCCAGCAGAGTAACAGCAGGTCACCAACCCCTTTCCAGGCCAACATAGACACTCAAAAATGTACCCCCTCACCACATGATCTAATAAAGTCACTTCTAACTTTCAGATTCTATCAGAACTAGCATCTCATTATTTTAATCACTGTAACTCTCATAATTGTCTTTATTTTAACCAAAGAAAAGACAGAGAAGCCTCCAGAACGTCAAAGCTTCTGTATACCAGCTGGAATTTGAGATACCCTCTGTGCTACCTACCTGATGACTAAAGCAAAAATGGAATGAAGAATTCTGGGTAGAATTATTAATGATTTTTTACTTTGACTAAAAATTTCCTAAATGGATAGGATTTGGAGAAAAATAAAGAGGACGTTGAATGAAGTACTTGGGAAATGAAACCTAAATGTTTTATCACGTATGCATTTGTTTATGCCATGTAAAAAATAGCTTTGTAATGGGGATGACTTGGGTAAAATGTTATTAATACGGAACATCTTTGCCACATGGGCAGCTTGAGTACCATTTGTGCTTTGAAGGTGTTTTTCTCCTAGCTCTTGTTAGTGGTCTAAGATTATAGAGCCAGGCATCTTCATTGTCAAAGAATTGATTATTAATTCTCAGTTGGCCCAGCCTTTTGAAAAAAAATCTTCAAAATACTTTCATTAGGGTATATTAATTTTTAAAAGACTATGGTAGTTAACTTTTAAACTGAGTGTTATCCCTTATAGGTCAAAAATAAAATACGTTTTCTTTTTTTTTTAATTATTGTCTTTATTATTAAATCATAGCTGAGTACAATAGTGCAATCAAGGGGTACAATGTGCTGGTTTCATATACAAACTTAACTATTTTCACCAAACTGATTAACATAGCCTTCCTGGCATTTTCTCAGTTATTATATGAAGACATTTGTATTCTGCATTTAGTAAGGTTTGCCTGTACCCTTCTAAGATGCACCGTAGGTGTGGCCCCACCAATTACCCTCCCTCTGCCCCAACCTCCCTCTCCCCTCCCTACCCTTGCCTCTTTCACCATATTCTTGTGTTATAGTTGAGTTATACTATTCATATGACAGCTATAAATTAGCTTCGTAGTAGGGCTGAGTACATTGGATACTTTTTCTTCCATTCTTGAGATACTTTGCTAAGAAGAATATGTTCCAGCTCCATCCATGTAAACATGAAACAGGTAAAGTCTCCATCTTTCTTTAAGGCTGCGTAATATTCCATGGTATACATGTACCACAATTTATTAATCCATTCGTGGATTAATGGGCACTTAGGTTTCTTCCATGACTTAGCAATTATGAATTGGGCTGCAATGAACATTCTGGTACAGATGTCTTTGTTATAATGTGATTTTTGGTCTTCTGGGTATATACCTAGTAAAGGAATTATAGGATCAAATGGC
>CAUYON010175587.1:0-48139 GCA_963573935.1 Arctocebus calabarensis
TAGTGATCAAGAAAATGCCATGAAGGCTATCTGTAACAGTACGATCAAAATATTTCTGAATGTATATGAAGCACATTGTGCCCTATGATTGCACCAATGTACACAATTATGATTCAATAAAATTATAAAAAAAAAAAAAGAGAGAGAGAAGTCCTCATTTTAGGGTATAACCAGTCTCCTGCGTGGCTATGGAAGGGTTACAGAACAAGAACCACATGCGCTAATAATCCACTTCTTTTTCCTGCTTCTCCTATTAGCCATGTAATGAAATTGAAGGAAATGCAAGGAGGAGAAAGATAATATTTGCTGAGAACTGTTTTGGGAACTTTCTGTAGCAATTTAATCTTCACAGCGCCATGATGAAGTAAGCATTGTTATTATCGTCATTTTAAAAATAATGAGCTGAGGTTCAGAAACAGAAGGTAAAGATGAGGAACTAGCATTTTTTAACCCATTGAACAAAGCCAGTCATATTTATATTCATCACATATGCCAAGCACTTCATGTTCAATAACTCAGTTAAGTCCTCATTGTTCAATCAGAGAATATTATTTCTTCTTACATATGGGGACATCAAAATTGGGGAGATAAACCTGGAATTTGAATCCACGTCTAACTCCAAAAGCTGAAACATTTTTAGCGTACAGCCAAACTACTTCTTACTACTGTCACGTGTAACTTTTTCAGTACGAGTTGATTATTTTGTTTAAGTCGCTAAATAATTAAATTCAACAAAAATTTTTAAGCATCCAAGTGGTGTCAGAACGAACTATCTCACCTCTTAGAGCTCACATTCTAGGTGGAGAAATATTCGTTTACTGAAACAGACAGTGATTGTATGCTTGTTATGACTAAGACCTGGTATTATAAAGATAAATAAATATCATGCTTGGCATATAGTAACATTCAAAAAATATTGAATTAATTAAAGACTCAACCCTCAGGGACACCACAGTCTATTAGTTCAAATTTAGAATAATGTGGATTTGGAAGAGGAGAGTCTGAACAATGTGCTATGTTGGCTACAGCTGCCAATTCAAAGATTGTCTTTGGATGAGCAGTGTGTGAAATAATTGCTGGACACAGTTTTATTTTCTCAGTTTCTTACATCTGCAGACATTCATTTTCTCTGAGCTCCCTGTCAGTGGGGTCTCCTCTGTTAAACAAGGACACGCCAAACCCTGGCAGGAAACAGGACCTGAACTTGGAACCAAAAAGAGATGAGCTCAGTTTTTGGCCGAGCTTGCTGCAGGTATTATCTTTTTCTTTTCTTTCTTTTTTTTCCTACTAAAAAACCTGGTCATGATTTCAAGGTGATGCAGGTAACTTGAGAAACAGACAAAAAGGCAAGAACTCCTTAAATACATCTGTGTCAAATAATCTCTGGGTTTGGTCATGAACACGAAGTATTCCTGAGTCAAATGAATCCGACATGAGGAAAACATTGCTGAATACTTTGTTTGTTATCCTTTTAGTTTTCCCTCTCCCTCGCATCTCCCCCCAGGGTACCTCTGATCACACATCTAAGTCTTATCTATGCTGGAGCCAAGAGTAATGATGACTTTGTGATAGAGATTTCTTAAAGGAAGTATGAATTTTAATGTCTGGAGGGGTGCCCAGATGAAAAAAAAAAAGAGTATGAAAAGGAGAAAGCATGGAAACAGAATGTTTCAGGAATGGAAAATGGCCTGAAAGGGTCGGTGGGATTCTTACCATTCCCAGCCCCCCTGTGGGCTGCTGGACAGCTCTGTAGAATGATCACCTTCTCCATTTTTACTTCATTGCGTGTGCTTTGACAGGTGTAAGAGAATTTCTGATCCCAAAATTTAAAAAAAAGAAGTAATAACAATTCTTTCTTGAACTTGTGTCCATTACTTATTTAATTTATTTTGTATTAAATCATAGCTGTGTACATTAATGCAATCATAGGGTACCATGTCCTGGTTCTGTATACAATTTGAAGTATTTTCATAGAACTGGTTAACATAGCCTTCATGGCATTTTCTTAGGTATTGTGCTCAGACATTTATATTCTACATTTAGTAAGTTTCACCTGTACCCTTCTAAGTTGCACTGTAGGTGTGGACCCACCAATTACTCTCCCTCCACTCCTCCCCTTCCCTTCCCTCCCTTCCCCTTTCCCCATATTCTTGTGCTGTAATTGGGTCATAGCTTTCATATGAAAGCTATAAATTAGTTTCATAGTAGGGCTGAGTATATTGGGCACTTTTTCTTCCATTCTTGAGATACTTTGCAAAGAAGAACATTGGCCTGGGTGAATATTTTATCAGGAGGACCCCCCCATCCTGGACAATTGAAGCAGCATCAAAAATACACTACTGGGACCTGTTTAAACTAAAAAGCTTCTGCACAGCCAAGAACACAGTTACTAAAGCAAGTAGACAGTCCTCAGAATGGGAGAAGATATTTTCAGGTTATGCCTCCAACAAAGTTTTAATAACCAGACTACCTAGAGAACTCAAATATATTAGAAAGAAAAGAACAAGTGATCCCATCTCAGGGTGGGCAAGGGACCTGAAGAGAAACTTCTCTGAAGAAGACAGGTGCTTGGCCTATAGACACATGAAAAAATGCTCATCATCCCTAATCATCAGAGAAATGCAAATCAAAATTACTTTGATATATCACCTAACTCTAGTAACATTAGCCCACATCACAAAATCCCAAAACTTATCTTCTAATAGGATAGTATATTGGCTCATACGTCATGAGCCACTTGTCACAATGTGGGTGCACAACCCTCACAAATTCGGCATCAAGTTCGGAAGATCTATGGGGGAAGGAAAAAAAAGATGTAAACTAAAGGCAAGCAAAGTCATCAATTCAAATGATTACATCCAAAATCAGTGTTACCATGAACTCAGTCACCTCAGAAAGTTACACCCTGATTGCTGTAAAGCTGTGTCATTTTGAAAGCATTTTTGGAATTTTCTTCTTTTATTTTTTTTTCTAGACTGCCTTTACAGCTATGGTCTGTAATCTTCATTTAAGGGCATTCTCCTGGCTTTCTAGTTGTTAAAAATATGTCTGGAAAGTAAGAAGGATGGCAAAGCAATTAGAAATAAAGAAATATAGTTGATATCTTAGCATGGAAAAAATTACATTCTTTCAAAGTGTAAAACAACAACTTTTATGGTAGAAAATTTAGAAAATAACAAGAAACACAAAGAAGAAAATAAGCATATTTATTATTGCAGAGCTCAAAGTAAAACACTAGTAACATCTTTTAGGTTATTTAGTGAACACCTATGTGTTAGGTTTGTTGACTTGTTCTCACTGCTTAGGTGAGAGAAAATTAAAAAATAATTAATTTCCTTATTTCTGTCCTTCCACACTTTCCATTATTTCTATCCTCTTCTTGCAAAACACGTATCTACACACCTCTGGGAACAGAAAACAAACAAAACCACGCATGCCTGTGAATATTAAGGTTTAAGCTCGTCTGCTCTTGGGGGTGTGTGTGTCTTCAAGTACAGGGGTGGATAAGTATGTGGATTGAATTTGAGGGATGGCACTGACAGTTTATTTAGGTCTGAGGGGTCATTGAAGAAATAATCAACTGAGGCCTTCATTTGGAAGGTGAGGCTAATCACAGAATTAAGGTAGAATTACGGTACATGGAGCAGAGAGAGATAAATGGAGCTTCACTTTAACTGACGGTGTGGTCTGAAAGAGAGGCAAAGTCACCGAGAAAGGTTGAGAAGAGAGAATGATGGCAGGTGCACTAAGGGTCAGAGACCTGCTCCCCTTTTGTCCAGCATCCTCAGCCCCAGCAGTGGCAAAAGCTGGGGACAGAACACCAACCACCACGGCCTGGCGAACAGTGGCGGAAACCACTGTAGTCAAGCCTATGAAACTTCAGTGCTCTGAGGACCACCTTGCCACCTTCCTTCTAGAACTGCAGCCCTCGACAATATCAATGTGTTTTGAGGAGTTACAGCAGCAGAGACGATGACCATGGCTTAAAGACAGGCACCTCTTTCGTGTCTTGGTATCACAACTGTCCCAGCGGAGTAGAAAGATCCGAAGGAGGGTGTGTATGTGTACCAGGGGAGGTGTGAGGAGAGGAAACCCCAACTGTCCCTGACACGGCTCTCCCTCTCAGCCACGTAGGATGGGGTTCTAAGCTATATTTCATCTGAATTACAAAACTAGAGAAAGGTGATACTTCTTGCACCTTCATGGGAAGAGAAAATTCATGCCTGATATAGATGTGTTTTTAAAAACACAATAAGAATAGAATCACACTGTATAATGTATCATGATCATTCCGTGGTGTTAAATATTCTCTGGAGACATAATTTAAAATAGCTGCATAGTAACTCACTGGGTAGCCAGAGTATAATTTTTCTACTTCTCTGTAATGGGACATTTAAGTGTTTTCTACTAGTCTTTTTTTATAAAAATTTCTGAGATAAACAATATTCTTGCTATATATCTTTTTTCATGTCTCTTATTATTTAAGAGATAATTATTTTTATTTAATGATAATCATCTTTATTAAGATAATCTGAAAGAATTCCTGGGTCCAAAGTTTTAAAGAATTCTAAAGATCATGAAGTCTTGATACATACTGATAAAGTGTCCCACAGAAAGGTAGCCTCAACTTCTTTTGCACCAGCAGGATGGGAAATTGCCCATTTCTTGGCATTCTCTTCAATTCTGGGAAGTAGTATTTTTTTCCGTGTTGGCAGTTGAATTGGTGGGAATGTTTTTTTTTGTTTTTTTTTTTGGCCGGGGCTGAGTTTGAACTCACCACTTCTGGCACATGGGGCTGGTGCCGTACTCCTTTGAGCCACAAGTGCCACCTGGAATGGTTTTTAATACTATTTCTATTTAAAAAAATAAGGGCAGGGCGGTGCCTGTGGCTTGAAGGAGTAGGGTGCCAGTCGCATATGTTCAAACCCGGCCCTGGCCAAAAACTTCAAAAAAAAAAAAAAAAAAAAAAAAGGGAATTATTTGTGTTATTTGCTCACTTTAGCTTAAGACTTTTTTTTTTTTTTTTTGAGACAGAGCTGTCACCCTGGGTAGAGTGCTGTGGCATTACAGCTCACAGCAACCTCCAACTCCTGGGCTCCAGCAATTCTCATGCCTCCGCCTCCCAAGTAGCTGGGACTACAGGCGCCCATCACAACACCCGGCCATTTTCTGGTTGTAGCCATCATTGTTGTTTGGGAAGCTCAGGCTGGATGTGAACCCGCCAGCTCAGGTGTATGTGGCTGGAGCCTTAGCCCCTTGAGCCACAGGTGCCCAGCCAGCTTGAGACTTTTGACTCATTTATGAACCGGATTCTCTTCCTTCAGCCAGTATGTGCGCTGCTGAGGAACAGGCCACTGGATGTGCTATTTGCCTTCCAGGAAGATGGCTCCACCTGAATGCAAAAGAAAGGACAAAGAAGGAAAAAAACAGTGCTGGGATAGAACCCTGGCTGGCCAGCTACTTCTCAGCAATAGTGCTGCACTGTAGAAAAGAAGGTACGCATTTTGAGCGGCACCAGCCACCTTTGGGACAACTGTTTGCTAACTGTGTGCAACTGGGAATCCACCTTGCTGGGTCCCGCATTCTCATCAGTTAAATGAGGCAGATAATCACATCTACCTCACTGGCCTGCTGGAGGACTAAATGGGACAATTTATATGAAGCATTGAGCATAATGTTGGCACTTAGCAAGATTTCAGGAAGTGTCAGCTGTTGTTATTAATATCTGAGTCTTCATTTATTTTGAGATTCCTATGTTGGAATTTACTTTTTTCAAAGTGCAGGCCTTACCCATAATTCATTTACGGTATGCACGTGAATGTCTTATTTTTTCTTAATAAAATTTTAGTTTTTCAAGAATTGCACCAAGCAAAAACTTAGAAAGTTTGAAATAGAGAGACAGGAAGAAGAAAAAAATCCTAACACCACATTTTTTTCTCTATTCATTCTTGTCTTTGTTTGTATCTTTTATGTGTTTGGATAGCTGTAATGATCATGCATATGTAATTTTATATCCTAATTTGTGCATTTATGCTAATTTTTATATGGGTATTGGTCTTTATATTTGCCATTTTGGGAATCTGCATATTATTCCCTGAGTGAATGTCCTGAAATTTATGTGATGATTCCTTTATTATTGGACATTTGGGGGGTATTTCTAATTTTTTGTTATTGTAAATACCACGATTATAGACATTGTCTTTCACACGGCGTTTTCTGTATTTGGACTTACTCCTTAGGGTTTATGACTAGCAATGCATTGCCAAATTGTATTTTACCAACTGACAATGCCACCAGCAAACAGAAAATACATTTTGTTGCACCCGAGGTAGCAAAGCTTTCTGGCTCTTGGTTATATACATTATGCAAACTTGCAAAAAGTCACCCCATTGTCTTTTGATTTGCATTTCTTTCATTACTTGTGATGAACAGTTTTCTCTTTTACTTACTACAGCTAGTTGCTCTTCCTCTTTTATGATTTTTCAAAACCATTACGATAGCTTCTTGAATTGAATTATCTTAAAAATGGTTTTCTATCCACCTCAGAACACTATTACATTGTCACCAATAGTTATTTAGTGTCTACTTTGCACGCAGAACCTTGGAGGCTCTTGGTATGGGCCTAACGAGTGGTAGGGAGACAGAGCTTTGGCCTCTTCAGTAGATGCCTCCCAAAGGAGAATGTGATGAAGCCGAACATCTTCTGGGATATTTATTGGCCTTTCTTTGTTCTTCTATAAATTGCCCAGTTAAGACATCCATTCATTTTTTTTCCTTTTAAAACTTATGGGTGCTCGTTGCATATTTTGTTTATGTCTAAAATGTTTTGGGTATGTGCATGTGGGAGAGAAACAAAGACACCTGTATGTCTGTATATAGATAGCATTAGTTTTCTCAGGCTGCCATAACAAAATACTGCTTGTCTGAAACATCAAGAAATTTATTTTTTCCCAGTTCCAGAGGTCTAAGTCAAGGTCTCGGCAAGTTTGGTTTCTCCTGACACCTCCCTCCTTGGCTTGTAAATGATCACCTCACTGTGACCATTAGTCTTCCCTTAGTCTATGGGTGGCTTTGATGTCTGTGTATCTAATTTCCTCTTCTTCAAGAACACCAACAACTGAGATGAGATTAGGACCCACCCACAGGACCTTATTTTAACTAAATTATGTTTTGAAAGGCCTTACCTCCAAATACAGTCACATTCTGAGACAGTGGGATTAAAGCTTCCACATATGATTTTGGGGAAGGACACAATTCAGCCCATAATATTGATATACATCTACATCTACTTATAATAACTAGTTATATTTTAATTTAGTTAGGTCAGGCATCGTACTGGAGTTTCCTAGAAGCAGAGGCTAGAGTAGAGATTTGGATACAAGTGGTTTATTTTAGAAACACTTTCAGGAGAAAACTGTTAAATGAAGTGAGAGCATTAGGATGGGAACAGGTAAGAAGCAAGGATGTGGTTTCTGGTTACATCAAGCCTCAGCCTCCAGAGAGAGGAGAGGAGCTCAGAGGCGCTGCTGGTCCAGGAGGCAGTCCTTTAGAGGCCATTTGGCAGCAGTACCTAAGGAAACTAGCACCTGGCACCCCGAGAGTAAAGACCCTGGGACCTCAGCTAGGCACACACACCATCTACACCACAACTTGCTGCTTTGTTCTTACTGAGGCTCAGCCTGTAGGTAGAAAAGGAATTTCCAGTATTTGCTTATATTTTCTTCTAATTTTTTTTACATCTGCTTAGAGAATTTAAGAATAAATTATTAATTATATAATTTAGTTTTCTCTATAGTGTGAGGTAGGGAAATAATGTGATCTTTTCCCAATGGCTAATGAGTTTTCTCAACACCAGTCACTGGCTAGCAATGCATTGACAAATTGTATTTTACCCACTGACAATGCCATCAGCAAACTGAAAATACATTATATCACTGATATAGTCACTGAGATAGAATACTGGGCCTACTAAGGTTGGAGTAAACAGGAAATTGTTGTTTGGTGACAAGCTGGGTATAGAAGTTAAAAACACAGATTTTTGGTAAAAGGTCTTATTCTCAATTCTTCTCAAGTGTTCAACCCAACTTATCCCCAGAATGAGGGGGTGATAGAGAAAGGTGGGATGGAACTTGGCAAGAAAGACGGGATATTATGTCCAGCTTTGATATTCAGCTCTACCAAAGAGGTCCTGCCATTGTTATGAGAAGGTTGGTTCTCAGAGCAGTGCCTGGTCCTTGATTGAGACTCTGAGATGGTGAAAGTCTTTCTTACTGCCCTGTGTGCTCATAACTGCCTCTCAATTCCTTGACAGCATTGTACATTTCTGGCTGGAGTATTTCCAAATGAACTTCCAGATTCCCTTGCTCCTGGGGACATTCTTGCCCCAGTGGTTGTCACCATTACATTTTCTTCCTTCAGGAAAGCCCCCTTTCCTTAGATCACAATGTATTTTCTTCCCTCGTGAACACTGAAAAAGCACATTTATCCATCTTTTCTGTAATGTCCAACTCCTCTGCCAAGTGACCTTCCTTCCTAACTTGGCAAAACCCTTCTGAGTCCTTAATTAACCTCTTATTCTTTTTATGGTAGAAAAAGAAGTGTGCTATTATTTAATCTTAACTTCTCATAAAATCTTCTTTTCGTTTTCTACTTTATTTTTCTTATCATTTTTGTGGACTCCCTTTTACCTCCTAGTAAACTTCGCCTTCCTCCTAGGTAAAGGACCAGATGTATACATTTTTATAACTCTCTTGGCTTTTTCTTATCTCTGATTACTTCATGTTAAATTAGCTCAATCTGACTGGGGGCACTTGCACACATGATTACTTTAATGGTACGGTGACCTTTTTGGAAATGTTCTAGAATTGCTGATGAACTATCTGAAAAATGCTGACTTTGGCTCTGCCTGTGACCCAAGTCAGGGAGGGGAGTGGGACATATCCCTGACTCAGATCTATAATTTGTTTGCTCAGTTGAGTCTCTCAGAAGCTATTGTAACAGGAAACAGGGTCTCTTGCCTATAGTAAAGAAAGAAGTAGGGTGACTTTCCATGGTACATTACAGCATGCAATCATTAAGTAGGATAATGGTCAGAGAGGCTAGTGAATTTCCAAAGAGAGGTAATGATTCCTTTATAACAGCCTGCATATGACTTTGTCAAGGTTGTTGTCAAAGGATAAGACAAGGTCAATGATTGTTTTGGGCCCTGAATATGGGTGGAGCATGCACCACCAGGCATTCCTCCCGAAGCTGCCTGCCATGCAGCTCCAATAGGTTAGACGTGTTTGGAAGATGAGATCAGCACAGAATATGTGATCCAGTCTCTAACCATCTAAATCTGTTTTATTTCCCTCATTTCCTTATTCATTCATCTGTATATGATAGGACCAGACTAACCCTAGGTCAAAATTGTGAAGTAGGTAGCTAACTCTTCTTGTATCTGTCTCCTCCTTTTCAGGTGAGGCACTTCTCCCCCGCCCCCATCCACAGGTGTTCCCATCATCATATTTGCTCTCTCCCTTCCTAGATTACCCACTCCCCTCTCTCTTAAATAATATTGCTATTCTTGACTCTTGTGACTTCTTCAAATCTTCTTCAAACCTTCCATGGTTCTATGCCCACAGTCACAGATGAATGCCCAGCTGGGCCATCTGGTTCTCCGTTCACCTAATGTATTAAGACATGGCAGACTTAACTCAGCAATAATAATCAACCAATATTTCCAGCCACAGGGAAATTGTTTGGAAAAGTTTTTTTTTTTTTTAGAGGTTGCAGGCATTGGAGGCAAGCTTAGGGAATTGATGGGCAGTATGCAAGTGGCTGTCTACTTTCAAAGTACAATTATCAAAGAGTTTAAAAAAAAGACTAAAACAAAATATCATGAACTCATGTCAAAATGTATTCAGTTCATTAATGAGGGGACCAAAATTTGGTAAAGCTAATTCAGGAAAAAATAAGAGGAACTAGGTATTTATAGCAATGCAAAAAAAAAAAAAAAAGAATGCTATACTAACATTACTAAATTAGAGATAGATTGCTAGATGGGATACACAACTGTATATTATGCTACAGGATGATACACCCATAACCTTCGGGCTGATCTTTATTACTGGGCAGAAATCCCTTGCATATGTATTCAACAAAAATGTGCAGGTTAACTTGGAACAGTGTCTGAGTTCTAATCAATGGAAAGAAAAAGGTCCAACAGAGTCGTATTCCCCTAGGTAATTAAATTATCTTTGGGTGAACCTGGGAAATCATGTTGCAGTTTGGTACCAAAACACAAATGCAGTCCTGTCTTGTTTTCTTCAAGTTTTGGGCACATACACACACACACATATATGATATCTATACATACACACATAGAGTGAAGAGATCGTATATATACACCTATACACATATACACACAAATATACATGGGTACATGTATGTTTTTGCTTGTATATGTGTATGTGGTAGGTGTATGCATCTATGTGTACATAATGCTACTATATATAGTGTTTTCTATGTATTACATATGCATACACACATGCACACACACAAAACCTCCCTAACACCTTCTAAAGCACCAAGAAATTCTGCAGATTTGTAGCAAGCTGGCCCTGATACTTGGATGTTGCTCCCAGAGATTCTCCTTTAGGTGGTATGGAGGGTAACTTGCCATTAGAGGTTTTCAAAGCCAGTCCCAATAATGACCTTTACCTCTTTTCTGGAAAGTGAAGGAAAGATTCTTTTATCTCAAAAAGAAGCAATCTTGGGACATCTTTCTGATTCCTCCAGTTTCTTGCATCCAGATTCTCCTTGGTCTCATGCCTCTTCATGATAAGGGCAGGGCACTCAAACAGTTTCTTACCTGGCTGGCTAAAGTAGCTGAACTCCAAACCATTGTAGAATTGAGCATTACTTCCAGGAATCTGGTAACTTATTCAGATAGTGTAGCCAAAATGCAAAGGGCACACAAGGCTCCTTGCCCAGGGGAGGGGATGATTTCACAAGTGTGGAGGCAGCTTCTCAAGCCACGGGCTTCCTTGGTGTGTGGCCTGCACAAAAAGCCCCACTCCAATTACATTTATTTCTTTTAGGAAGGGCCTCTCATCTCTCTCTTCTTGGAACACTTAAAACATCATGGAGGCCTTGATGGGTTTATCCTGTAATTGCCCAAGTAAGGATGTTATTTTCACCTGCCCAGTGCATTTTCTCCTTTTCCATTCTGTTCCTCAATGCCATACTAGATGCCAGGCTCCGTTTTCATCAAGGTCTTTATCCTCTGGCATATCTTCTAGCACTCGTGTGACTTTCCAGGTGGAAAGAGAGGAGAATGTCCAAGAAGAGAGAGATGCTATGGAAACATGGGAGTGCACCCAAGAGAGGGGCCTGAGAGGGTGGCCCCCACCTGCTGCATTGTCTCACATGCACTAGAGCCACTTTCTCCAAAGCTTGCTCCTCGGAGACAGCAGTGGCCCTGGAGGTGCCTCAGCAGTGAGGGGCCTGCAGACTCCCCTTCCACAGAGCAGCCCCTACTTGGTGATTTCACACCTGGGGTCCTAAGGAGGGTTTCATTCACAAAGACAACTCATTTGCCACAAATGTTAAAACCCCTGCAGTTATATCAAGGAGGACTCCTTTTTTCAGCATTTTGTGAACCTTCCACGTTCTTTTTCTAAGATGTGTTCTTAGTCTGTCCAGGGATGTGATAAATTCCCTCTCACGATTGGCTGTTTTCGAGGCTGAATAGTGGGAAATCTGGAGTCACAAGAGGGGAAATGTCCAGGAATTAGACTGTCTTCCCAGGTTCTAGATCCACCAAGACCTTCCCAGAGAACAGAGACCAGCAGCATCTTGGCTCAGTGGGAGTGATTCCATCTGGGAAGGGACAATGAGAAAAAGGCACCCCTCCTTGAGTCAACCCCTCCGACTCCACGGTGGTTTCCAAAGTGCAGTCTTAGCTGGCCTGGGTCCCTGCCTATCTCCCCGTCCAGGTTCATGCTCCCAACTTTTACTGCCACCCATTGACAACTGCACTCCCCTCTCCAGGCATGAGAGCTCATGTGCTGCCTGGTGGGTGCTCTGGGTACCTCCATGTGGACTGCGGTGCATGTTCAAGCACATTCTCACCCTCCTATTGGCCTCCCAGAGATCTCAACTCTCCTCATTGCTGCCACGTGCCAACCACTCTGCATCACCCACTCACAGAGCAGCTACAGAGGTCTAGCCAAAGTTTGAGGGCACTTTTATGATGACACCTGTGACCATGGGAGCAGGAAGTAAAGACTGAAAAGTAGAGTCACCTCAGTAATAAGAGATAAAAATTACCACTGTGTCAGCATGGTTCTAAGTGCTCTTGCAACAGTCCTATGTGGTAGGTATGACCCTCATCTCTAACTAAGGCTCACAGAGGTTACAAAAGTTGCCCAGTGATGCAAGGTCAATAGATGGTGGGGCAAGCATCAAACCCAGGCAGCTCAGCTGCAGAACTTTGAAGCACCATGTCATACCATTCTAATGAATATTCATAGAAGCAGGGCTAAAATGCAGGTCCAGAACTGGAGGTTGGGGTGTGTTTCTGAGGTCTAAGAAAAAGCATTGAAAACAGTGAGAAAAAGCCTGGCTATGTAGTTCACACCTGTAATCCCAGCACTTGGGAGACCGAGGTGGGTGGAATGCCTGAGCTCACAGGTTTGAGACTAGCTTGAGCCAGAGCAAGACCTTGTCTCTAAAAAATAGCCGGTTGTTGTGGAAGGCGCCTGTAATCCCAGTACTAGGGAGGCTATAAGAGAATCGCTTGAGCCCAAGAGTTTGAGGTTGCTGTGAGCTATGATGGCACTGCACTCTACAGAGGGTGACAAAGTGAAACTCCGTCTCAAAGAAAGAAAGAAGGAAAGAAAGGAAGAAAGGAAGGAAGGAAGAAAAGAAAGAAGGAAAAGAAAGAAAAAGAAAGGAATGAATGAATGAATGAATGAATCTGTGGGAAAGGTATAAGTTAATAAGAACAAGTATTTCACAAGTTAAATAGATGTTGCCTGTTATACAAAAAACATAGTGAGGAGCACAGTAAGTACTGAACAAAATTGCCATTGTAAAAGTTTATACCAAACACAAATAAGTGGTGGATTATTACTGCTTCCTGTTGGGCATTAGGCCAACCTGAATTATTAAAAAACGATCCTTGTCTCAGCCACAGTGAGATGGTAGTACATCTTTCAAGAAGGTGATAAATATCCAATATGTTTCATTGTCATTTCCATGTCTAATTTTGTTCAGAAGGTAGAAGTCTTTGCCAAAATTTTCCCAGGAATGCACGTCAGCAGAGAATTATTTCTTAGAAGTCATGCACATTTTTAATACCACGCCGGGCCTTCTTCTCCAGGGATTGAAGCAGTTTGCTGGAATCCTAGCCTTCGCCACCGGTAGGGTTAGCTGTCCTGAGCTTTCTCGGGGAACAGGTTTTCGGTTTGATTGCCGTGGCAGGGTCCAGGATGGGTGTACATGCTGGGTGACCAGGTCACTCTGACCGATGGCCACAGCTGCCTGGCTAATTGGTATAGGAGTCTTTCGTGCTTCCCTGCCACACCAGGCTGCAGCTTGAGCTCTATTGAATGCCCTCCTCTGCTTGTCCTTGTGCTGGTGGAAACTGCAATTTGCAGCATGTGGAGCTGTGAGCTCCTGTTCAACCAGGCTAGATACAGGTGAAGTAATTGGAGCCAGAGCCTCTGCTGGACTCACACTGCTGGCCTGACCGGGAGGTTAAAAGACATAACTGCTAATAGGCACTGAAAGCACTGGCGTCTCCCTGGAGGCACAGAGAAGCCCGTGCAGGAAATCGATATGGCAAGAGATTATTCTGCTTCTCCTATTGTCCCTTTTAACCAACACAAGATAATGGGAGGGATGTCCCCAGAGTACACTATTAATTGCACATGGAGAATTGGGGGGAAGACCAGAGGAGGCAATAGCTGCCTGTTCAAAGTGGTTTCTGCTGGGAACTTTTTGATTACAGGACTATTGACTGGAGTGTTCTTCTAGACAGGAGACCTCCTGTTTAAAAAAAAAAAAAAATCCAACATGGAAATTTAATCCACGAACCAGAGTGGAGCAGACAGGGCAGGAGCTGTGGGTGCCTTGTTGCAGGTTGTGTGGACAAGCTGGAATTCAGCAGCCAAGGCGTGCCTGCTTCTCCACGCACACATTTTCTTCTGCTTTGTACGAAGTCTCTCATCTGGCCTTCAGGGTAACGTGGAATTGAAGGGTTTCTGCTTACCCTGGGGTCACTGTCAACCCCTGACGTTCCAGACTGGTGGAAAAATACTCCAGCTTCCTGTCCTCAGTGGGAAACATTTCAGATGACTGCTAGACCTACACGGGTCAGAGGGTCTCCAACAGATAATCCCCTGTCACTTGTGAATATACCCTGGGGGATCTTTGCCCCTTTCCATTTTCACTATCTCCATCTGTGCTTCCAGGGTCTTCTTTCAGCACACTACCAGAGCTGCTGCCCTGGTACAGGCAGGGCGAGGGCCCAAGGCTGCCGTTGGCTAGCTCCTTTCCCCTGTTCCTGGTCCCCCACCCTCCTGTGACTGGTCACCGAAACTCTAGTGGAAGCCAGGTACACTGTCCACAAGCCTTTGAGTCCCTCTTCAAAATGAAAATACCTGCAGCTGAATTTATATCTCTGCTCTTTTTCCTCACTTGCCTTATCTTTGCTAATGGCCCCCATTGTTCCTATGACCCCATACCACTAATGCTCATTACCCAAGCTCCCTGCCTCCCACCTGCAATCAGCTGCATGTTTTCCTGAGTCGAGCACGTGAACAGTTCCTGAACACATCCTTGCCCAACCACCTCCACCGCTGTGCTTTCTGCAGAACCCAGCTGTCCTGGGTGGCTGTCTTGGGGTCTTCCACGGTGGATGCCTGCCACATCCTAACTCCCTTTACATCTGCTATACCCATTTCCCCCAGACACAGTGAGTGCTGCAGCCAACAGTGTGTAACTGCAGACTCCTGTAGGGACTTAGCCTCGACTTACAGCGTCCATGTCAGCCAGGGATATTGGGGGCTGATAACTCCCAATCCCCAGGTATATCCAATAGCTGACTGTTGCAGGGTACAAATGATGCCCAGATCCTTGCCTTGACGTGGGCTGGTTTTGTGGACTGGGTCAAAGACAGACTGTCTGGGGCCACATCATTGCCATATTTCTCCCCCTTCCTTACCCTTCTTTCCTTACTCTCTTATCCATTTTTCTAGGAGAACAATGCAGTCACTCAGCAAATCAGACATACTGGAATCCCTAACTCAGCCTCCGCTTCTAGGTAGCCCAACCTAAGAATCTTCATGGTCTAGGATGCAGAAGCCCTTTAGGGAAGGACTTGCCACTGCAATGGAATGCGCAGGACGTTCTTTCAGACACGGCCATCCATCATTTGCTCTAAATCTTCCCTGGGTTGAGTTCCCCAGATGTCATTCTGCTGTTTCTTTCCTGAATTTTCTCCTTTTTCATGACCCCTATGGATCAATAGCCCTGTCAGACCTTATAATTTTGTTGCTAAACATTGTTAGTAATTTTTGGATACATTTTCAAGGTCTGTATCTTTCTTTTCTTAATGTGTCTTTGGTTTTTGTATTAGAATAATGCTGGTCTCATAGAATGAGTTGGTAATATTCCTCTTCAAATATTTGATAAAATTCACCAAAGTCACTTAGGCCAGGAGTTTCCTTTCTTTTCTATTCTGTCCTCCTCTCTACTTCCACCCTCAAGTCCATGGGCGGGTTCTGTCCATTCTTCACTCTTTCTGGCTTTGGATCGGGGGCATCAAATTTTCTTAGCCTCTGGATTCCAGAGGCAATTGTTTGCCCCAAACAATATTGTTCTCAAAACCCTCTCGCAGTTACTGTCCTGGGCTGTCTGCCGCCAGGTGTGGGGATGACGACAGAGCATGGATGCTGCCCTGAAAAGTTGCACACTCCAGCTCTGGGCATCTATGTGCAGCCACGGCTGCCCTGGGTCCGGAAACCCATGGGACAGCACCTCTGCTTGGTGAAGAGGCATACCATAGCTCACACCAGCCTGCCCCTGTCTGGAATCGAAAATACTCAAATCTAGTTCCCACTTTGTGTTTCCTTCTTGGTCTTGGTGGAGAAGGCATGAGGTAATGATGCCTTAGCTCTGTCCTGGGATTATCTGGGGTTAGGGGTGAGGAGAGAAACATCTGGGTGCCTCTTCTATGACAGATGGCTAGAAATGCCAACCACGAGCTCTGCAGGAAGGAAAAGTCAGTGAACTTTGGGAGAGTTATATGCCTCCTCTCAACTCAACTTCTTCAACTAAAAATGAAGTTTGAAATAATACTAGGCCAAAGAATCGTTGCAATAATTACACATCTGTAATGCAGACGTTCATCATCATATCTGTAAATATTTAAGATGTGTGGAGTTGAACTGGCCTTCAATCTCCAGATAATCTTCAATCTCTATCGCAACCTGCCATTGCATGTGGAGGGGGAAGCCTAGCACATCCTGCCCCTTCTTCCTGCAGAAATTCCCATAGGACAGACACATCTCCTGGTCTCTCCCTGCTGGGATTCTCTGCCATGACAGATGTCCCATTTCTCTTCGTTGTCCACTCATTTGGCTCATCTTTTCTCTCAACTCCATTCAACTGAATAGTGAAACCCTTCCCCTAGGCTTCCCCAAGCATGAGGCATTTGTGAGTACCAGCCTTTTAAAGAACATGAGTTTTATAATAACACAGGTATTATAAAACCGAGGGACTCTGCTCAGTTACTTTACTAGGAAATGTGTCTTCTACTCTCTGTACTCTGACGTTGGATGGAAACGCACACTCTGTTCATGCTGCTTTCTCCCAACAAGGATGCAGTTGTCTAATTAACTCCTCTGGGCACACTTGCAAATAGTCATCGTGGAGACCCAGGAGCATTGGGGCTCAAGTACAACACAGAGGACAGCTTACATGTAGAATAAGATCTTACTCTTTTGGGTCCCCACATAGGTCCCTGGCCTGCTGCTATGTAGCCCCTTGTAGCTTCTCACAACCATGGAGAGAGATTTAGATATGGGGAGTCCCCAGGTTACGGATGAGAGTTTCTGTAGATTTGTTCTTAGGTTGAATTTGTACATAACTTGGAACAAGTGCATTCCCCTATTACCTGTAATAGCCAATGCCAGTTGGATGTTTGTAACTCAGGGACTTACTATAATAGCCTCTGTTTGTGAAAGTTGTGCGTAAGTTGGATATTAGCACCTCTATTCATAAGTGCGAGTCGTATGTCATTCAGATGCTTGTAACTCAAGGACTGTCTATTTAGCCCATTCCTGGAGTACAAATCAAACTGGTTTTTGATGCCAGTGGGGGACAGGAAGATTTTTCTTTGCTTTAGTCTAGGACCTACCAGTGAGTATAGAAATTTCCTGCCTGAGGTGAAACAGTAATTAAAATGATTTATAGTGGCAATATCATTCTCTTCTGAAGAAATTTGACCTTCTTTCATAGCAGTATGGTCCAGCCCTATGGTCAGACAAGACATCACAGAGTCATCAAACTCTGGTACACTTTTCAAAGTCTGGGTTATTCAGTCTTATGTGATCTTACCCATGATCATCTTTCTACCTTAATGTAAAGCACTTGACCAAGGTCATTGTTAACAACGGTAGCCATTATTACTGATTGTTGTTGCCATGATGATTGCTGCACAGCTTCCTATGTTTTAGCCACTACCTATATTCCTTACTTTGCCATTCCTATCTTCCCCACCCCCAACATCCAGCTTGTAAATTCCAAAGTGCTGCAAGGCCTGCTAGGACTTATTTTCCACATTTATAAACTGAGAATGTTAAAATACATTAATTTCACAGTTTCCCTGCTGTGTTAGCATTCTGTGTTTCCAAGATTAATCTGAATTCCCCTTAATTTTTTACCTCTTTAAAGAGGAAAATTTTCCATTCTCTCTTGGTGATGGAAAGTCCTGCTATTTCCTTGATTGATATAATAGACTCTGCAGACACACTGCAAGTATATAAACATCAAATAAATATATATTTCTAATGAATTATTTACATTACGTATAAGCATTAAAGTGGTTTTGTTGAAATGGAATTACAACTTGAAAAATCAGTGTTAGAAGAGGAAGAAAAGGGAGTTGTTCTTCACTTCCAATTAGTTGAAGGCAATAATTGCTGGGAAAAGAGGAGGTTTTTAAGGACTTCCGTGTGAAGGGCAGGGAGAAGGCCTGAGGCACCTTGGCAAAGAAAGAAAATCATCAAGTCATAGGGTATGGATTAATTGAAATCAAGCTGGGTAGAAAGAAGTGATGATTTTGTTTGGTTGGGTAAGCTCTGAGCAAAGTGAAAGACTCAGGCTCTCCCCACTCTTCCCACAGTCTCTGATAAGATTCTATTGATGCTCCAGAGTATTAGGTACTTCCTTAAGGAAGTGAACAGGAAATACCATGGAAATAATAATATCAATGAGGCATAAGTAGAATCAATATTTATGAGTGCTTCCTATATACCAGTTCTTGAATGGAGGACTTTCTACGGATAACCTCGTTTAGTTATCCCAACACGTGAATCCCAATGTCATCACATGAAGAGGTCATCTAAGGTATATAGTTATTAATGATTTGCCCAAGAACATGAAGCTGTTAAAAGTTTCCAAATTAAAGTGTAACTTCAAAGTGCTACATTGATGCTGATGCTCTCACCTAAATACTTAAGTGAATAAATAAAAAATGCATGTCCAGAAACAAACTAAGTTCTGGGAATATATTATATAAGCTGAGCTCTTTGGTTGGGATGACTTTAGCTTATGACCTTGAAATGTTCTCTCTTTAGAACATGGTGTATTTAAACCCTCCAGACTACCTAGAGAGTTTAATAATTTTCTTAGAAATTGACTGTTTCTTTTTCTGGCTAAGAATTTAATTGGGATAACTTCATCACTGGTAGCTAAACTTTTTGAGCTACATGAGTATAAAGAAATGTTGGAGTGGTTTTCAGAAGAGGAAAGGTAGTCTTTTTATATTTACTCTTGTTTCTCTTCTTTTCTTCTCTTTCCCCCTCCTTCCTTCCCTTCCTCCCCAAACTGAATAAAACCCTCCATTTGTCTTTCATGTTCTAAAAATCTTGCCTTTTAGAAGAAATAATACCTGAAAAGTTCTATCCAAAAAGATATTAGAAGGCAACTTTCAAGAACCAAATTTGATATCATTTCTTGTAATTACCATTAATTGAGAATTTTTTGTGTTGAACATTATGTTCAATATGTACATTATTTTACAATACTATTGGAGGTAAATGCTGTTGTTACCTCCAGTTTAAGTGCTATTATTGCTTCTAATTTAAAAAATAAAAAACTTGTTCAAGATCACTTGTCCAAGGTCACACACCTAGTAAGTCATTGAGACCAGACTAGATTTAAGCTTTCTGAGCAAAAGACTGTGCACTTAATCGTAACACCATACTGCATACTACCATGGAAGAACTAGTCCTGTCAAATCCATAGGAGACTTGAACAACGATCTACTATTAGATAAGTGCCTGTCTCTTTTGACCATTCTTTCATCCATTTATTCATCCATCATTCCATCCATTCAGTAAGTATTTATCTTGTATAAACAATTTACTCACACTCTAAACAAGCAGAGAAATCACTGCTTGGAGATTTCTATCTTATTAATGTTTTATATTGTTTCTAAGAAGAATGAAACTGAAAGAGAAACATTTACAGTCTTATTTCTCCACTCAGTAATGTGGGCATAAATCAGTATGATTCAAGGGGCTGGGCAGGGCATTAAGCATTGGGTAAGAATGAGGCATCTCTAACTCTCTGATTCTTGGCACTTTCCTTTAATGGGGACAGCAAGTATAGTGTGAGTCACCCAGCTTGCCCTATTTTGTTCCTGCTGTGGCAGGCCCAGCAGATTTCCCTGTACAAATTCTTGCTTCTAAGGATTCCTTCACTTGCATTATATCCAACAATAACCTGGATCTATTGTATGCTGGGCACCAAATAATAAAGTGACCCTAACCTTAAATCATGCTCAGTACATGATAATTTTCTTACATTTTACAGTGGCTTCTAAATGTTGGTCCAATATTGGACTCATCAAATCACCCAGCGAACCTCATAATGATCATTTTCCTTCCTTCCTTCCTCCCTCTCTCTTTTCTTTTCTTCTCTTTCTCTCTCTCTCTTCCTTTCCTCTCTCTCCCCTCCCCTTTCACTCCCCTCCCCTTCCCTCTCTCCTTCCTTCCTTCCTTCCTCTCTTTCTCTATTTCTTTCTTTCTTTTCTTCCTCTCTCTCTCATCTCCTCCTCCCTCCCTCCCTCCCTTCCTTCCTTCCTCTCTTTCTTTCTTTTCTTTCTTCTCTCTCTCACTCCCTTTCCCTCCTCTCCCCCTCACTTTCCCTATTCATCCCCTTCCCTTCTCTCTCTCTCTTTTTTTCTCTCTCTTTCTTTCTTTACTCTCTCTCTCACTCCCTGTCCCCTCGGTCCCCTTCCCCTCCCCTCCCTTCCCTTCTCTCTCTCTCTTTTTCTTTCTTTTCTTCTCTCTCTCTCTCATCTCTCTCCCTCTCTTTCTTTCTGTTTCTCTCATCTCTCTCCCTTTCCCCTCTCTTCTCCTCCCCTTCTCTCTTTCTCTCTCTCTTTCTTTATTTCTCAAATATGTAGCACAAAGTGATTAGCAGACTCTGAGGGCTGATGTCCTGAGCTCAAATCTGACATGGGCTAAGCCTGGCACAATGGCTCACACCTATAATCCCAGCACTTTGGGAGGTCAAAGTAGGTGAATTCCTTGAGCTCAGGAGTTCAAGATCAGCTTTAGCAAGAATGAGACCCCATCTCTAAAAATAGATGGGCATTGTGGCAGGTGTCTACAGTCCCAGATACCTGGGAGGCTGAGGCAAGAGGATCTCTTTTATTATTATTTATTTATTTATTTATTTATTTATTTTTTGACCAGGGCTGGGTTTGAACCCACCACTTCTGGCATATGGAGCCAGCGTCCTACCACTTTGAGCCACAGGTGCCACCCGCAAGAGGATCTCTTGAGCCCAAGAGTTTGAGGTTGCTGTGAGCTGTGACACTATGGCACTTTGTCCAGGGTGACAAAAAAAAAAAAGGTTTCACGGCCTGTGTCTTTGGTTTCCGCATCATTAAGGATGATGATAACACTTTCTGACTCATATGGTTAAAATGAAGATTTAGAGAGTTAATATTATATATAAAACATTTAGAAGAAGGGTCTGCCACATAGTAAGTGCTATAGATTACTAGCTACTATTATTATTAAAAGTATAAATCATAAAATTTCACTCACATGAATTGGATGAGAATCTTTGCAGTTGGGGGCCAGGATAGTCAATTTTTTTTTCCGGTTTTCCAGATGCTCCTGGTTCTGGTTTTAGACCTTAATGTAGAGTATCCAGAAAAATGCTCTAAATGTGGGATATTGTCCTGGGTCTCTTTCTTTTCCTCTTTTTGACCAGTTGCTTCTCCTCCTTTATGTCCTAATGGGAATTTCATGCCTCCAAACATCTTTTTCTGTATTCTATTGATCCTATTGAGGCACCCTCTTAAGACATGATGATGATCAGGGATGAGGAACTCAGAAACCAGCAACAGATTAAGTCTTTCACCTGTGATCTATCCTCCCTGGTTCTTCATAGTTTGGTTGGCTCTGTGAGGTTGTAAGTCCTTTATTATAGTCCCACATCTATAGGGCTGCACACAGCCAGAGCCTGATGAATGTCAAGTGTGTAAAGACCCAGACACATTGCTTGAGCAGGTATTCTGATTGCATATGATGTATTTATTTGCAATGGCCCCATACAGCTGGTGGGAGTATGTCTCTTGATCACCTGCCATGATAACCAACTAACTATCCCATTTTATGGAACCTTAAAAATCTAAAATGGGAAAAATCACATAGTGAATAAAATATTGTGTATTTTGGTTTACTTATCTCTTAAGTATCCTGGACTTGCTGTCTATGTGACATTGACTACACATAGATTAACAGAATCAGGAGAAGGTTCTAAGAAAAGCAAGTAAAATGATTAAACATGTTTTCAGGTAAGCACATGCCCATTGACTCTAGGACAGAAGACAACAACTTTGGAAGACATAATAGAGGTGGTTTCCTGGCCAACTGCAGTCCTCCTAAGGCTACCTAGGAGTTGTTCCTCTCCTGCTCCAACTAGCATTCAACTGCCACTTTGATTTGTCAAAGAGAGAACACAGGATCTGTGTTGGCTGGAGCAGAGACCTCCCCTGGGAGTTCCTGGATAAAAGCCACTAGATAAGGATAAGGATCTACTAGATCTGCTTAAGGCCATGGCCAGCCTTGTGCCATTGATAGCTTAAAGAGCAAATTCAGCAGACAGCGAGGTGCAGTGAGCAGAGATGGTGAAAGGGAGACAGGAAGTCACAGCAGCATTTGAAGCCCTGGTGTTAGTTCTCCCAGCCTTACTCCAGCCCCTTCCTCTCTGCAGTGTAGCATGTGAAGTAATTGCTTTCTCCTATTAAGATGTTAATATGAGTTGGTTTCATTTGAATGCCACAGAGTTCTGACTTGTTAGAGTGGAATTAAAGTTACAGGTAAGACCCTCGGAAACTTTTTCTTCTATGAGAAGATAACTGTATAAATACAGATACTGCTTAATTTACATGGGATTATCTCCTGATAAACTCATTGTAATACAGACACTGCTTAATTTACATGGGATTATCTCCTGATAAACTCATTGTAATACAGACACTGATTAATTTACATGGGATTATCTCCTGATAAACTCATATGTAAAAGATCATAATCTGAAAATGCATTTAATGCATCTGACTTCCCAAACATCATAGCCTAACCTACCTTAACCATGCTTTAAACACTTACATTAGCTTACTGTTGGGCAAAATCATCTAATAACTGCCGATTTTAAAATAATGTGTTGTATTTCTTATGTAATTTATTTGTTTTTGAAAAACAAAACTATCATATGGGTACTTGAAGTATGGTTTCTGTTGAATCCCTGTCACTTTTAAAATCTTGTAATGTAGAAAAATTGTTAAGTCAAACCATCCTACGTTGGGAATGCATACATTATTGGGGGTCCACCCTGTGTCACACACTTGACTCACAGTAAAGAAGAGGCTAACTAAAATTCTTACACACTTTTCAAGTAAATTTCAACCAAGTTATAGCTCTGTCTTTTTGCACTTAATTTTTTCAACTAAATGGAAGATTTTATCTTTATCTTTCTTGAGTTCCATTTTGTTGGTTATTCAGTGTTCACATTTGTGAAAGGTTTGAACATTGATTTTTATCATCTATCATATCCTCTCTCCCTCTGACTTTATGTCATCTGCAAATTTGATATACCTGTGTTTTACATCTTCATACATATTACTGTTTATAATGTTAAAAAAGTTGAGTGGTTTTGACCATACAATTTCCCTTGTATGCATATATCCTTTCACATCTGCATAAGGAGACATATTGAAGGATTTTCTTTGCAGAATTATTATAGGGAAAAATAGGAAAGACCAGAATATGCAGTAGTAGGTAAATAGCTAAATAACATTTGGTACACTTATATGATGAACTACATTACTATAAGGAAAAGGAATGAACTAGAATGTTAACTCTGAGCACTGATTGCTATTAAAACACATTTATGATGAAAGCAAGGTGCAGACTGATACATAAAAGGCAACGTGATGCTATAACAACATGTTATGTGACAGAATGTTAAAATGGTCGACTCAGGGTGGTAGGAACATGTGTCATTATTGTACCATACTTATAGTTTTTGGTGTTTTGTTTTTTAACATCTCATTGCACTAGCTAAAACTTCTAGTATGATGTTAAATAAAATGGATATGAAGGGATTGATTAAAATAATACTATTTTATTGTGGTAGGAACAATGAACACTTTTGTTTTTTTCTGGAGACCGAGTTTCACTTTGTCACCTTTGGTAAAATGTTGTGGCATCACAGCAACCTCAAACTTTCGGGCTCAAGTGATCCTCTTGCCTCAGCCTTCCTAGTAGTGGGGACTACAGGCACCTGCCAGCACTCCTGGCTAGTTTTTCTATCTTTAGTAGAGATGAGTGCCTCCATCTTACTCGGGCTGGTCTTGAACTCCTGCGCTCAAGCAATCCATCTGCTTTGACCTCCAAGAAGTTAGGATTACAGGCATGAGCTGCTGAACCTGGCCTGAACATTTTTTGAAGGGTACAAACACTCTTAACTATGAGCACTGTGTGCACAGGAGATCTTAAGAACTTTCTCATCTTGCATAACTGAAATTTTATGCGCCTTGAGCAACTACTCCCTGTCTTCCACTCCTTAGAGCCTGGAAACCACCGTTCCACTTTCTCCTTCTATGCGTGTTCCTATTTTAGTGCCTCATGTGAGTGGAATCATGCAGTATTTGTCCTTCTGTGACTAGCTCATTCCTCTTCGCATAAAGTCCTCCAGGTTTATTTATCCGTGTTGGCACAAATGATGGGATTTCCTTCTCTCTGTCTTATTTTTTTTTTAGGCTGACCCATATTTTATTCATCCATTCATCTATGCCATGAACAATTAAATTGTTTTCACATCTTAGCTATTGTGAGTAATGATGCAATGAATATCAGGGTGCAGGTGTCTCTTCAAGATCCTGATTTAATTTTTTGCATAAATACTGAGAAGTAGGATTAGTGAATCATCTGATAGTTCTGTTTTTATTTTTTTGAGAAACCATCACAGTGTGTCCTATCATGGCTGTACCATTTCACATTCCTACCAAAGGTGCACAAGGGTTTCAATTTCCCCACATCCTTCCAATACCTAGCTTTTTTTTTTTTTTTAAATAATGGGCATCCTAACAAGTGTAGATTGTGGTTTGATTCTCATTTCTCTGATGATTGGTGATGTTGAGCATACTTTCATATATCCATTGGCCATTCATATATTTTTTTAATTCCCAGATATAGTATTAGACACTCTGATAGCAGCATCCATCAGTCTGATTGGTCTCCTTAATAAACTTAGCAAGAAAGCAAATGAATTTGGTTTGATGTGACAAGTTTAACAGAGATTAAACTGACTAGAATACTCCCTGATGCCATTCTTCTTCTTGGGCATACAGAAGATTGCATTTTCCAACATTCCTCGCATTTGGATCTAGGGCTAGGCCACGTGATTAGATTCTGGTTTATGAAATGTGGACAGAGGTGACATATGCCACTTTTAGACCCGGCCATCAAACTCCCTGCATGATCCTCTATGCTGTCTCCTCTCTTCCATGGTGACTGTGGAGGCCCAGGATGGAAAGGATGACCATTCAGAAGACAGCCATCCAGCCATCCACCCCACCTGCAGCAGACTGGGATGTGGATGAATGATAAACCCCCACTTGTCAAGTCACTGATAACCAGAACATTCTGTGTCAGCATTTAATGCTGTTTACACTTTTGATGCTCTAGCTTTTCTAAAAAGATTTATTTGTTGAGAGAGGAGTATTCAAATATTTTTTAAAAACCCATAGCTTTCTTCTATTCTAAATCAGCTTTCAACATGTTTCCCTTTCACTTTCCATTATAACTTATAGACACATTTTAAGAGAGTTGCAATTAACCTGATGCAAAAATCATTTGGGATAATTATTCCCTAGGGGCAGGCTTTTTAAATAAATCTTTTTTTTCTTCTTTCAAGAGCTATTTTAGGATATATTCAAGAAGTATACACCTATTTAATATTTTCCAGGATAATTTTATAAATTTGCAATAGCATCAGCAGTTTTCCTGCAGCACTGAGACTATTTTTACCCATTTTATTTTTTAAAATGAAAATACCTGTATGCATTTCTATACATAAAAATAGTATAATCTTGTTTCAAAGCCTCAGACAGTACAGAAAAATGTAAAAAAGTGAACAAACACCCATATTGCCACTATCGAGTGATGGCATTTTGGTGTGGAGTCCTCAGGTAATACACGTGTGCACACACACTCAAGTACACACACAAAGAAGTTGATTTTATACGTAACTCTCAATATAATCTATCTTAGCAATAAATTATGGACATTTTTATTGCCAACAAATATAGATCTATGCTACTATTTTAAATGTAGCCTATCCAATTTGGAAGCCACTAACAAATGTAGCCGTTTATATTGACTTAAAGTGAATTAAAATTAAATCTAATTAAATAACATTAAAAATTCATCTTTTTTTCAGTCACGTGAGCCACATTTCAGATGTTCAAGAATGACAGATGATTAGTGTTTACTGTATTATACAGCATAGATATAGAACATTTACTCTAGCACTGATAGATCTGTTGGACAACATGGTTATAAAGTTATGAAGATTTGTGCAGGTTTATCAAACAAATTCCTTCTTCTTGGATATTAGGTATTCCTCAGTTTTTTCTTTTTAATAGTCAAAGCAATACTGCAATGGACATTTTCATAGCAATCTCTGGGCTTTAGAAAATATCCAATTACTTTCCAAACTCTAAAGTGGGATGAACTGGTTTTTTTTTTGTTTGTTTGTTTTTTTGAGCCAAAGTCTCATTTTTTTCACCCTCAGTAGAGTGCCATGGAGTCATAACTCACAGCAACCTCAAAGTCTTGGGCTCAAAAGGTCCTCTTGCCTCAGCCTGCCAAGTTGCTGGGACTACAGTCATCTGCCACAACACCCAGCTATTTTTTGAGATGGGGTCTTGATCTTGCCCAGGCTGGTCTCGAACTCCTGAATTCAGTCAATCCACCTGCCTTGGTATCTCAGAGTGCTAGAATCACAGGTGTGAGCCACTGAGCTCGGCTAAATGGGATGAACTTTGACATAATAGCACATGTTAGTTCCACTTCTGACCCAGAATTTGCTGCAATTACCTCCTGAGTTTTGTTCTTTAACTTCACTGTCAATCATATTTGGATGCTTCAATATCTCATGTTTTAAATGTTGCTTCATATACCTATCTTATCCTTATTACCTCTATGTAAAAAAAGTAATTGTTGTCCCCAACTCTCTACCTTTTTTTGGAAGTAAGTTTTCTAAAATGTCTTCTCCTTTTACCTTTTACTTCTCTATCAGGTAGTAGAGGGCTGCATTGTGCTGCGGTAACAAATATGCTGAACTTGTTTGTGGCTTGGTAGACTAAAGTTTTAGTTCTCACTCCTGCTATCATTGTGGTTGGGGCTCTAGCTAAATTTATTCTCTGTCCAGCCAGATGGAGCAGACATTATTAGGAAGGTTGCTGTGACTAAGAAAGAAATTGCTTGGTGAATTAATGCTCTGAGTCTTAAAGAGTTGCCTCGTGGAAGTGACACATGTGACTGTCACTATTATTTCAGTGATCAAAACAAATCACACCATCTTGCTTAACTTTAAAGAAGGCGGGAAGTACCATCTGTGTCTGGAAGAATAGCTAGAAATACTTGATTAAAAATCATTAATAATGTAGCTAATTGATGTACAATTTTTGCTTAGGCATAATAAAATAGGGATGGTGATAACAATACCTAATATTTATCATGTGTAAGACATTTTGATGAGTACTTTATATCCTTATTTAATTTTCATGATGATTACCCTCATTTTATAAATGAGACATAGAAAGAAAGGTTAAGTATCTTGCCCAAGGTTGCATGGCTAGCATAGCAGGACTGGGATTCTGATTCTAGAGTCTGCATACTTAAATGGCCTCTCATTTACTTTGTGTTGTCTTTTAGATCCATGCTGGTGGTTTTCTTCTTACTCATCCTTGAATGGGGGAAGTCCTATGCAGATTTGTTACTTGTCCCTAATAGGTCCTAATAGGTAAGCTTCCTTCTGTGGTTACTTGGGTGCCCCTTGCCTCCTCCCAATAGAAAGTAAGTGGAGGTCTGGCTGAGACAACATTATATTAAGGTTAAGTTTCTATTAACCTAAAAAATGTAAAAAGGCTCCTTGAGCTGCGGGCATTGAAAATCTGGCTACTTGGCTTAATTGTCTCTATTTGAAACTGATGCAGAAGTTGAGTGGTGCCTTCACTAATTGGGGGAATATCTAGTCCTTTGGGGAGAGTTTTTCTCATTCTGTACTAGGACTCAGGCTTAGGGTAAAAGAACACTATCATTAATATAAGTAATTCGGTTGTCAGAGAAAACTTTTGGCCTATGGGCTATAAATATATTCTCCCTGATTTTCCTGTTATTATTTGTATCTGATTAATCCTTGTCTCTCCTGTAGGATGCCTTTGTTTCTAGTCCTTATGGAAATTCACCCTCTCAACAGCCCAAGCCCATATTCAACTGACCAGGGCCAGTATTAAGTTGCTAGTATGAGAGAAATGGCTAGGAGTGGTGGTTGCTTTCCCTTCTCTTTCTTGCCAATAGACTGTGGATTGTTCCCATTAGGAAAATGGACTCCAAGCATGGCCATCTTCCACCTGCACTTGACCTGTTCATGCACTTGGCTATACTTTCTCTTTCTTCCTTCCTGCAAATGCCATTGAGGAAAGGTAGGTATTTCTTTTCTTAGTGGGCACTGAAACTTGCAGAACTCCTGACTTTGTGGTTCCTATGTGGTTGGCACTATTCCCTGGTTGACTGCTGATGTTGCAACCCCCACGCCATCTCCCTCCTCTTTGGCAATTTCAGTCATTTTCCTGAAGGGGAGTGGAGATTATGTTTATGTTGTCATCTTCCTGTAAGTCTGGTTTTTATTTTTTCAAACTTTTTTTTAAGCTGAGCAGATGTTAAAAAGTTGCTTAAATTTGCATTTCTTGATTACAAGTTACTTTGAACATTTCCCCAGACATTCGTTTCCTATTTGTATTTTCTCCTGTGCAAATTTTGTTTGTTTGAGACTTGATCACTTAACTATTGGAGTCCGATGGGCAGCTTCTAAAAATACACATATTGCATTTTGAGATTATTAAGGAGTTTTTTCTTTTTCTTTTCTGTCATTTTTGATGCAAATATTTTCTTATTTGGTTATATTTCTTTTATTTTTTATGCACATTTTGCAATGGTTTCTCTTCATGGAATTATTTTCTTTCCTAATCTGTTCATCTGGTAATGCTTTTTTCCTTCCCCTCCAACATGAAGTCTTGACAGCACGGCCCCTGGCTGTCCTGCTTAACGCTTACTCTCCAGTATCTAAAATAGTGCCTGCCATGGAGCAGTTGCTCAATGAGTATTTATTATATAAAAATATAATTGATTGTTTTGAGCCCCCCAAAATGACCATCTCTTCTTAATGCCATAAAGGTTTAATCTGTGTCTTCAAGATCCATTTGATTAAATTAAAACGTTTATGATTATTTGAATTTACTGAAAATCTATGTTGTTTCCCCTTTTTACTATTATCTTAATCCCATATATAATGTGGCATTTCCTTCCTCCATTTTTATAGTAGTTATTTTAAAATCATATGTTACATTATCATATTTTCTGGATTGCGTTTCCTAATTGTAAAATGCTACCATTTGGGCTACAAAAGGTTTTATTTTAGTGCTGAAAATAAGTTTTAAAACATATTTCATAGGTTTAATTTCCCCTCCTAATTCTAATTTTAAGAATGTTCATTAGGCTGCAGTGGCTCATGCCTGTACTCCTATGCGGAGGCGGGTGGATTGCTCGAGGGCGGATGGAGTTGGAGACCAGCCTGAGCTACATCAATCTCCCGTCTTTAAAAATAGCCCATCATTGTGTCAGGAGCCTGTAGTTCCAGCTACTCAGGAGGCTGAGGCAAGAGGATGGCTTGAGCCCAAGAGTTTGAGGTTGCTGTGAGCTATGATGCCAGATCACTTTACTCAGACAACAGAATGAGAGTCTGTCTCAAAAAACAAAAAGGGATGTTCATTAGCTGTGATACTCATAGTCATTCAAATTAATTTTAGAATCATTTAGAGGTCTTTACTTTTGGTTCCTCCTAATTATCACCATCTTTTCTAAATGCCCAGAAAACCATTAATTGTTAATTTGGTTAATTATCATCAAACTTATCTATTTGTCATTTCCAATATATACCTTTCCCCCCTCTAAAACCCTGAATAATATTTTACTATCTCTGAACTTTTGAAACCTCTTTCATTTTATATGAATCTTTGATGGTCAACAATTGCAGTATTGAGATTGTACCTGTGAGTTTCTTTAATATTCTGCAACGCAATTCCTTTTGTATTATTGATTAAAGCTTATTAAATAAAGAGCTTTCTAAACTATTCTTTCAAGGATATCTTGAGTTGCAATTTCCACTAACTCATTCTTGTTCATATAATCTCTGCAACATCCATTCACTTTCTGCATTCATTCAATCAGAGAAGTACTTATTTTCTGGATTTTGTGGTAGGCTTTGGAGTTTTAGTGATGAACATTGTCCTTGTCCTGGTGTTGCTTAAGCTTTTAATTCTTTTTTTTTTTCTTAGTCTCAGAATTAGCTAGAAGAAGGAATTAAAAAGGGATAAAACATAAAAACATGGAGTTTTCTAGCCATTAGATTTATAACCAGAGCCACCCGTAGAATTTTCCAGACACATTTTTAGTTTTTCACCAACTTTGTCATTTTCCCACAGTTATTCATCAAAAGTGGGTAGTAATTTGTGGGCTTGGCAAACCTTGCCAGACTTTCTGCCACATCTGGGATACATGTTTCAAGACTATGGATTCACCCAATTGGTTGGTCAGGTCTGAGTCCCATTGAGGAGCTTTACCAACCATCTCGATAACACTCTTTGTTTTGAGGGACTGGCAATGTTCTTCCCAAAGTAAACTTTTCAATTCTTCTTAGCAGTCAGTATCAGCAAGAGGAAACTCGGCTGAACTTTCCTTACCTTGCTTTCCTTCTGTGTCACATTCTTCTCCTGTCCTGGTTTCTACCATTCATTCCTCTGTTCCTCACAAGTAAATAATGCTTTATTGCTTTCTGATTACATTTTTCTTCCATCCCATTTTAAACTCTATCATCCCTTCCTGTAAGGTAGCATGGGAGAGTGTTTCTCAGCTCTTTTACACATTTTCTTCTCTACTATGTTACATAAACAACAAATGCAGTTACGTCTTCAACATGAACTTCGATGGTCCCTAAAATGATTCCTTTAAAATTCATAATGTTGATGATCATATTAACTGACAATTTCAAGCATCTGTGCACCTTCTTATTCCTCCCAGGAAAACCTTTCTGTATGGCTTGTGATAGAAATCAGAAGTATCAAGTTGTTTGTTGAGGAAATTATAAAGTTAAGAGGTGCGAATGTGAACAAGCTTTTTGAAATATAAACAATAAAACAAGTTCAAAAAAGATGTAAAACATATTAGAATGGCACCATGCGAGGTGTTGAATCTCATCTGCTTAAAAGGCCAAGGAAACCCTTGTTCTATTCTGTGCTCAGGCAATGACTAAGCCTAAAAAAATGACTCACTTCTATGAAATCACTCTGAAGTCGGAGAGGATCCACAACCAGAATGATCAACATTAGCCTGATCTGCACATTCTCTTCCTGTAGTCAAACTATATTTATCAATGTGATGGTTTTTTTTCATTGAGTATTTATAATGTGCTAGACGCTATGCTGGGTTCCAAGGTTATAAGAGTCAAAAGAAAGTCTTGGACCCTGATATTAGGAATTTGAAGGAGAT
This sequence comes from Arctocebus calabarensis, assembly GCA_963573935.1. NCBI lineage: Eukaryota > Metazoa > Chordata > Mammalia > Primates > Lorisidae > Arctocebus > Arctocebus calabarensis. The sequence goes on from CAUYON010175587.1 coordinate 31,629, forward strand.
ATTTAAACACTGAGAAGAAGATAATGATACACCAGGTCAGAAGGGCAGTGATGAAGGAAGTGCAGGATGCTGTGCAAACTTAGGAGGATCATCAAATCTAGATTAAGTGGGTTGCAGAAATCCTCCCAGGAGGAAATAACTTCTAACCTGAAAATGAAAACATTAAAGTGAGATGAAAATGGGTCTGAGTGGTGGTGCTGGAAGAGGGAACAAGGTAATATAGATCATCAATATGTAATACCAACAGTATATACCAAGCTCTATTAAATTTGAACCTGTATTTTATCATAAATAAATTGAATCTGATACCCACTTAGGATCTTGTCTCTATCCCATTCTTGGGATTATATTATCCCATAAGCTAGAATAATCTAAGTCCAATAGCCAAGACATTCTTCTTTGGAGAGTGGTTGGCTGGGCACTGCTAACGTTGGCATTGGCAACTTCCTTTTTTTTTTGTCCTAATTATTGATCAAACTTTCCCCTTTCTTCTTCTCCAGTCCTAAAAATGGCAATCTCCAAACTACGATAATATATACTAACAGGTTCTACAAAGTTTTGTTGGCTTGGAAACCATCCTGTCTCCATCGAGAGTCTCTAGATAAGTATAATCCATAGCTCTTATTTTGCATTCTAACTTGCAGAAGATGATTTATTTTTCTGTTTCTGGGCATCACCTAATTGTGGTTGTCTAAGTTCTTGCATAGCTAACTTACTGTTTCCTTTCCTGTAGACAGAAAAGACCACAAATTTAATTAGGAATCAAATTGATCTTCGGCCCAAAACACAGATGTTGCACATCATCACTGGAAATGTTAAAGCATCGTATGGTAATTATCGACAAGACATGATATATATGTGATTTCAGCAGTAGAGGGGAAGTTGATTCTATTCTCCAAAGATCTTTCAAACCCTAGATTCTTGCTTAAAACTAGCAGAGAAGTCATCTGAAGATAAATGTGAGAGCTTATAGAGCCCATCGGCACACAACCTCATAAATGAAGGTACAAATACCAAGAGCAAAAGATTGTGAGGGCTATTGTCCCCACTGTACAGAAGGGGAAAACATACCCCTCTGAGACTCTTGGCTCAATAATACTGCAGAAAAATTAGGTCATGTTGTATTTTTAAAACTCTTAGATGACCTTTCTTTCAAAATTAGTGGAGAAAATTTTAATGATACTCAGATCTACTGACATTTTACATGTTTAAGTTTCCCGGAGAAATCGGGAGCTAATCTGCCATTATGAAGTTTCAGTTCTGTTTCTTCTTTCCTCCTGCCACAACTTCAGATCACATACCTTCTCTGCCATTTCTTGCTCTTTTATTTTTCTTTTGGAATGAAAACGCTTTAGAAAATGTCATCCTTGAGAGTTTTGGTTGAAGTCTCAGGGTTAGTCATTTTGTTAGTTGTCAGATGGCTCTGTGTCATTTGTGTCAATGTATGGGAGTAATAAAGCAAGAAATTTCATTGACTGATAATGTTGATTATTCATACACAGGTGTTTAGAGAGGTCTGCAGTAATGTTTTTGGAAGAAAGCTCTCACTAACTCTCATTTACAGCCCCTAAGGAATAACTTGTTCTGGAAGAATTCGATGACCTTTGATCTCCTCGTAGGACGGAAATGAAGAGTGACTTGTCTGTGGGTAACCATGTAATGGTCCCTTGGTTATGAACTCACCTGGAGTTGACTGGCCCATGTTTGTGCAAGAGTTACACAGGGTTTTAATACTGTGGGTGCATGGAGAGGTATCTGGGAAATGTAATGTACTTTAAATTACCAAGAAGTAATTTGATCTGAATAAGGCAACTCCAAAGAGAGCTCATTATGTTTTACCAAAATGCAATTGCAAACTGTAATTGGATTTCTTTTTAAGATGAACAGCAAACCTGGGGAAGTGGCACATTTATCATTTTTGTCAATCCCTTTCCAGAACTGGGACACTAGGAGAGATGGCACCCAGTGTCATCCCCTTAGAAACAGGGAATATTCCATAACTCGGATGGGGTAGGCAGATAATGCTGTCACTCTTCTCCTGCACACATCTGTTTTCCAAGCAGAGGAGGAAATATTCAGTGGATGTTTTTAGGTTAATCTAAGATCAGTGTTTAGAGAAGATTGGGGGTCAGAAAAGAAATTAGAAGAAGATAGAACAACACAAGGTTGTTATATTAGTATAAACCTATAATGTTGGGAGTTTAGACCTGGGTAAGGGCAGTGGGATTGGAAAGGAAGATGTGGGTATGAGTAATAATTCAATGCAACTGCACCCACAGGACTTAATAACTAGTTGCATATTGGAGATGGTATGCAATGGAAATAACCCTGGTGTCAGAGTCAGCAAGAAAGGGGTTTTCAGGGTAAGGCTGAGACTTAGGTTTCGGTCTTATAAAATTAAGAAATTGAAATAGAATCTCTCTGGTTCCTTTCCAGGACTAACATTTTAAGACACAAAGATCTTAAGGCATTGCGAGTTTCCCCTTCATTCCCTGCAGGGAAGGCTCATGTCAGGAAAGAGCACAAGCTCCATTGCTATTTGCTGTCTCCCTGATTTCTCCCTGACACCAGGCACTCTAAATTAATCCCTGGCTACCTGACACCCTCAGTATTAAAAGCACATCACCCTTTCTGACCCCTCCTCGGAGTCAAAGATTGCCTGTGTCAGATGTACTTAGTGGATTGTGTCTCATAAGCAAACCTGTAGTAAGGGACAAACAGCCTATAATGGCTAAAGCATGTTTTCCCATAAATGGTAATATTTTATCTTTGTGTAGTCAGCCCAATTTTCAGAAATATTCATATTTTATTTAGACTTGTCAGGAACACGGTGAGGCATATAGACATGGGTCAACCTGCCTAGGGTTAGGGTTAGGGTTAAGGTTAGGGGTTTCCTTTCACAGAGGAAGAAACTGAGCTCAGAACAAGTGAGTAGGTGGCACAAGATTGCACAGCCAGTAAGCAGAGACAGATGGGAAGCAGGCTTCCTGACTCCAGTCCACTGCATTTTCCCCTGTCTTGGCGTAATTGTGGAGGTTTGAACTCCCTGGGTAAGAATATAGAAGGATGTTTTGGCCAGGGGTGATTGCAACCATTCAAAGGTCACCATGTGGCCTGTTTTTCTGCTCCTGAATGTAGTCATTGTGGCCGTCTCAATTTGAAGAGTTTTCACAATATTCTACCTAGTAATCCATAGCAATAATGATCATAATCACACCTTTTCTCTGACCATCCTAAAGAACACGTAATGTATTAATGTTCTTAATTAATCTTCATGACATCCTAGCAAATGAAGCAGATTGCAAGGAGGGAGTCCCACTTGGCTGGGACTGGGAAGCTGAGGTAGAAAGCAAGGTCACGGAGCTGCCTCGAGGTGAGAAGAAATCAGCAGAGCTTTTGAGCCAAGAATAGCCTTTTTGCAGCTGAAGCTTAGAAGTCTGTTGGGAACGGACAACAGACTTCTGAGCTTGGATGACTGTTCAGTCACTAGAAAGAAAAAAATGCCACGTGAAAGCCAAGACTGTCTTTGCCTAGTTGTTTTTCGATGCATTTGTTTCCCACGTCTCTTTCTTTGGGGATTCCCACCTTTTTGTGACTGAGGTGATTCTACCTCACTCTCTCTTCTGAGAGAAGAGGCCTAATTTTTGTGCAGAGGACAATCTCCTTCACCCCCGAATGGAGCACTCCAGTTTTAAACGACTTCTCAGGAATTCAGGAATTTGTCCCGTTGGCCTTTCCTTCCTTTACTCAGGAATGCAGCATGGAATCTTTACAGCATGAATTTCTCCACTGGGAGAACATTTGTTTCCAATGCTGTATTTCCATATTTTATTTTCACCAGAGAGAAGATTGAGTGACTTCATCTCTCTGTGGTACAAATGATGACTGTGTCTATAGCCACGTGCTCTGACCCAGCTCTGTGCAGTCTCTGTAGCACTTGAGGGTGAGGTTGGTGAAGCGATGACTGGTCACCTGTGACCAAGCGACACAGGAGAATGTTGTTTCTCTGTGGCATAGAGTCCGGGTACACTGGGGGAAAGGGAACGGGATTCCTGTTGGCTGACGGGAAGACCATAGCGATCTGTGGGAAGAGGAACAATTATGTTGCTCTGTTGTTGGGAAATGCGGTTGCCTTTAACCTTGAACCTGACCAAAGAATCCTGCTATGATTTACTTGAACACTGTATTTAAACCCCCCATAACAATTAACCATCTTTCAAACAGCACCAGGAAGTGGGTTATCAAAATATTACTCTGATGGTAAAAGTATCTTTAAAAGCCCAAGCCTCTGAGCTCAGCAAAGACGAAAAGCCCAAAGCTCACACCAAAACATTACCAAAATATTTATCACTTACTGTGACTGAAAAATTCAGAATGTTATAGGGATAAACATGTTTTGGCTACATGATTTATTTTTGTACAGTTTGAGTCAAAGTTATAAGTGTGCCCCTCACCTGGATGGTATGTATTGTAGCTGCTAGGTGTGACTTTACCCCTCCCCTCCTGCTCTTTCCCACCTGCTCGATTCCCATTGAATTTTACTTCCATATGTACACATGAATGTTGATTGATTAGTTCCAATTAATAGTGAGAATACGTGATATTTGTTTTTCCATACCTGTGATACTTCACTTAGGAGAATGGTCTCTAGTACCATCCAGGTTGTTACCAAAGGTATTTGTTCACTATTTGTGTTTTTTTTTTTTTTTTTTTTTGAGACAGAGTCTCAAGCTGTGGCCCTGGGTAGAGTGCTGTGGTGTCATAGCTCACAGCAACCTCCAACTCTTGGGTTTAAGTTTTTTCTATTTTTAGTAGAGATGGAGTCTTATTTTTGCTCAGGCTGGTCTCAAGCTTGTGAGCTCAAGCTATCCACCCAACTCAGCCTCCCAGAGTGCTAGGATTACAGGCATGAGCCACTGTGCCTGGCCTATCCTCTTGTTTGTTTGTTTTTTATTTATTTATTTTTAGCTTCTAAATATCCTCTTCATTTTTAAAACAGCTTTATTGAGATATAATTCACATTCCCTATAACAGACCCATTTAAAGTATTAAGTTCAATTTTCTTTATCTTATTCACAAAGTTGTGCAACCATCACCCGTTGATTTTAGAACACTTTCATCACCTTGGAAAGAAGCCCCTTGCTATTTATCTATCACCCCTGTATCCCCTTTTTTCCCCAGCCTGAGAAACTACAACCTGCTTTCTGTCTCCATAGATTACCTTAATCCTCTTGATGTTAAACACTCTCTTTGAGGAGACACTTTCAAATGTGTATCTCCCCTCTGACCTCTCATGTAAGCTCCAGGTGGATATATCCACTGCTTACTTAATTTCTCCACCCGGGGTTCTAGGAGGCATCTTAAACTTTATATAACGAGATAGAGCCATTGATTTCTTTCCCCTCCAAATTAGCTCCCATTACAGATTTGCCCTACTCAGTAAATGGTACCGTCATCTACCTGCTGATCAACTGGGAAACCTTGCAATTATCTTCCCTCCTGCTCACCTCCCCCTTGAGAAAATCCTGTCCGACCTTGAAAACATATATGGTGGGCAGAAAGTCTGAGAAACACAGATGTGAGCCCATCCACTTCTCTCCATCTCTAGTGCCCACTGCCTACTCCAAGCCAGTTATTTCCAGCCGGATGCTCACAACTGTCTCTCTGCCCAAGCTCAAACTTTCTACTAGCAGCAACTATATTTTATAGACAAGCCACATCTCACCCCTCTATGCACACCTGTAGTTTCTTCTTGTATTTAAAATCAAGCCCAAACCCCATGTCATGGGCCTCAGGGCTACTGATGACTCTCCAGCCTCCTCGGTCACTGCCCCACCCTCCATATAGAGTCATGTCACAGCCTTCCTCAGACACACCAAGATCCTTCTCACTTTGGGGCTTTTGTGGGTGCAGATGTCCTCACAGAATGCCCTTCAATGAACCCAGATTTCAACACGGCTAGAGAACTGTCACCATTCAGGGCTCTGCTTGATGCCATCTGCTCAGGGAGGTGTTCCCTTGTCCTCGGTTCTGCAGCACCCACCCCGTCACCATATTACTTTCTGGTTCTGTCTTTTTTTCTTTTTCTTTTTTTTTTGACCAGGGCTAGGTTTGAACCCACCACCTCCAGCATATGGGACTGGCACCCTATTCCTTTGAGCCACGGGCGCCGCCCACTCTGTCTTATTTTCTTAACAGCATTTATTGTTATCTGCAATTCTTTATCTGGATGATGTGGTCTTGCTTGTTATCTCCCAGAGGGCAGGACTGTGTCTGGGTTTGCTCACCTCTGTATCGTCAGAGCCTAGAATAGTGCCTGGCACGTGATAAGGGCTCAACAAATATGTGTTGAGGCAATGACTGACTAAAACAGAGCACAGGAAGTCCTGAGTTTGGACCTCATCTCAGCCACTTGCTAGTTCTGTGACCCTGGACAAGATCAGTGCACATAAAGCTTTCAGGCCTCTTTTTCTTCATCTGTGAAAGGGTGACAGTGATGTCATGATGTCTGTGAAGACACTTTGAAAACCCCCTACTGTAACGCACCAATGATGGTTTCTTTTTCTTCTCATATCTGCTGTCAGTGGAGGGCAGGGCAGGGCAGGGAGGACACCCCACCCGCCCAAATGCCCTGGCAGGCCTGCTCACCTGGAGACACTTCCAGCAGGATGCCCATCAAAGGGTAGAGGGTTCCGGAGGTGCTGCGCATGCACCAGTATCTGCCCGAGTCCTGGCGCTTGAGGGCCACCATGGTGATGTTGACCACCTTGGCCTGGGTATCGTCCTGCAGCAAGTAGCGGGGCCCCTTCACCCAGACTCGGGCGAACCCAGAATCACATTTCTTCTTCCTGATTTTGCACCAAACCTTGTCCTCCACGCGGTTTTTGTAGCCCTTGTAGGAGCACTGCACAGACAGAGTCTGCCCTTCAAGAAGCCTCACTTTTTTGTATATGTTCTCTGTGGGGGGACCTGGGGAGACACGACTTGTTTTGCAAGGTCTGGAGAGAGAGGAGGAAGAAGGCATCTTGAAAGGTGAAGATTGTAGTGAAGGGAGAGGAGGTGGGTATTGTCCTGCTGTAATGGAACCCAGAGTCTGAGGGGGAACCACCTGGCCTTGGGGAGCACCGCCAGTCTAACAGAGACAGACACAGGCCCTGCAAATAGCTAGCATCCAGTACTACGGGGCAGACACAGACTCCTCTCTCAGGGAGCTTTCAGTCTGATGGAGGAGACAGGCTTATCCCCGAGGGAGTCCCCAGTCTAATAAAGGAAACTCAGCCCTTATGAGAGCTACGGCAGACACTGGCCCATTCTTCACGTTTCTAGTCTGATGGGAGACCGATAGTCTCAGTCCCACGTCCTGCCTTCAGCAAGACAGATGCACAGACACAAACACATGTTCTAAGTTCTGAAATTTCAGAGGCTAAGCAACGTAGGTAGATTAAAAAAAAATCCATTTTTTTGAAATAAGAAATGATGAGTTCCTTCTTTCATGAATAACTCCCCCGTAATCATCTTTGAAATAGCAAGCTGCCTCAGTTCACTTCAGGTGGTGTTTAATTTTAAAATATTCTAGTTACATAAAACCCACACATTAAGCTGCCTGAATGTTCATATAAACTGTCCCAGTGGTGTGAGAACCAAAGGATTCTACAATTATCCATTTTTCATCTACTATAACTTGCACTCTGTGACAAGGACTAAAATGTAGTCCATGTCCTTCATAAGACTCTCCTCCAGCAGGCTGGGAAGAGGGGGACTCGGGACAGAGTGAGGGAGCAGGCTGCTGTGGGGTACCCCTGCCCACTGTCAGCACAGCGCTTACTCTTTGGATCACCTCACTCCAGAGCCTTCCACAAACACATTGAAAGCTCCCTTTGCGTAGAATTAGAGCACTGGTTGGGAGTCACAGCAAACCTGGGTTAAAATGCTGTTTCTACCCCTTTGCGGTGTTAGCAGATGACCTAACATCTCTGTTTCTTTATCTGTGAAGTGGAAACAACATCGCTGCCCACGCAGGTTGCTGTGAGAATTGTGCCCCCAGACAGCACTTGAACACAGCAGGTGCTCAATGCTTGCTTCCTTCCCAAGTGCAGGTGGCTCTGGACTTCCCCACTGCAGCCCAGAGCTCAAGACATCTGTCTCAGTGCCACCCAGAACCCCCTCTAGCTGAGGCTGTGAGGAAGGCCACGCCCTCTCTGAGCATCACCTTATCCTGACCGGAATAATGACCTAACACAATCATTTAGTGGCTGAGCCAGGACTTCTGAGCACAGGACAGACCCCACCATTCTGGCAGAGGGAGGTGCAGAGGTAGAGGGACCTTTGGGGTGGGCCTCTGGGGCACTGTTGACATGTGCCTCCTTCTCCCACCCCTCTCCCAGGCAGCCGGGAGTGGGTTTTACCAATCCCACCATGCCCAGAAGTGGTAATTTAGTTGCCATAGCAGCAAGAGGGACAGGAATGTGCGAGGCCCCCTCAAGGAGCAGTAATAGCTGTGGGGGAAAGGCCTTCAGGGACCGGTCCCTTCAGGACAGGAAGGGACAGGATGGGACAGGATGCCGCGAGTTCATAATGCAATAGTGCAATAACTCCTCTCAGAACCAAACAAGGCGTTCCCGCCAGAGGCCACGCTATTTGTGTGAGGAAATTGAGTGTCCCTGCTTTGACGGCCTGAGGCAAAGGGGCCAAAGCAGAGGAGGGTCCAGGGCTTTACCTCAGCTTGAGGGACCCTAGATTAGCGTTACCTGGGGCCAGGTATTAGGACTGAACCTTCGCCTGGCCTGTGGTAAAGAGCTGTTAAGGCAGCCTCCATGTCTTCTCCCCCTAACCCACAAAACATCAGACAAAATAATGCGGCAAGGAAAGCAGGGAGGAAGGGTACAGAAAAAGGCCTCTGCTCCTGCCCCTGCAGCCATTCCCTCCCCCAAGTCAGTCCCCTTCCCTATCACCTGAGACACAGCCCTGCAGGCACAGCAGCAACAGCAGGATTGCAGGGGCCATGGCTCCCTCCGGCTGGGACAGTCACAGGCCCAGCCACCCTGGGACCCAAGGGTAGGGCCCGGGCTGACACAGGACAGGCCACCTGGGTGTGCCAGGGTAGGTCCTGAGGTTTTAAAAGTGAAGTTACCCATTTAGGGAAGTGACGCAGTGTGGGACCCACTGCCCCCAGCAGACCGCAGGGGCCCGGAGAGCCTATCGTGAGGGTGGTGCCGGCAGTTGTTTCCGCCCTTTTCCTCAGAACTTGGGGCAGGTGTGGCTGCTCCACCCAGTCTGGGGCCCCCAGCCCAGGGAGGGGTCCCAGAGTCGGGAGCCTCCCTGCCCTCCCCAGCCTCCTCTGAAACTGGTTCCTATAGGAGGGTCTGCTAATCTGAGGCAGGGGACCCAGCTAGGGGGCTGGGATTCTGGAACCTTCCAGGCCCAGAGACCCAGTGGGATAGAGGTTCTCAGGCTGAGGTGGGGCATCTTAGACCTTAGTTTTTCACATACCCACACCCACAAAGAAGTTCCTGTAAAGGCTCACTCATTCATTCCTTGCTGCTGCATTCATTCTGTTCCTGCCTCTCCCAGACCCCCGGTGCTCAGAACAGTCACTGGTGCTGCTCACTGTTGCAGATCACCTCTCACAGGCTCACGGGACCTGACGTTCACAGGGTGGGGGGAGATGCAAATGGTGAGACCCAGAGCATAAAATTGGGGCTCAAAGAGTTTCCCATGAGAGTGCACACACATGTACACATGCACACAGTCTCTCTTCCTCTGACACACATGCACACGCTTACAGTCTTTCCCTCCCTCTGACACACACACTCACACACACACAGACTTTCTGTGTCTCTCTCACACACACATGCACACCCTCACACATAGTCTCTCTTCCTCTGACTCACACACTCATACACAGACTTTCTGTCTCTCTCTCACACACACACTCACACAGTTTCTGTCTCTCCTTCTCTCACACACACACACGCACACACATGAGCTGCCTCTCCTTTTTCCTAACCTCATGTCTCCTGTCTCTATCCCTCTCTCCTCCCTACTCACCACCAGCTCTGTCTGGAGTCCTAGTTCCCCCTGCAGACTCCCTGAGGCCACTCCAGTGCTTCCCTTCACCCACCTCTTTCAAGACACCATGGCCCCAGGGCCCCTTCCTCCCCTGGGTCTGGCACTGGCCAGCACACAGGCATGTCCCCTCAACTTCCTCCCGCTCAACCCTATCTTGCCTCTCCAGCCACCCGGCTCCAGTTGAAACGACCCAGCACTTGGCCTGAAACCCCACCCTTCATTTAGTCTCCAGGGCTCAGAATCAGAGGGATCAAACATCTGACATCAGATGTGTCATGTGCTCCTTTGGTGTACAGGAGCGCAGATGGACCCGCATAGCTATGTGTACCCCCCATTTACCTAGCCAACTTTCTTCTCCTTGGATGGGACTGTCAGAAAGTAAACTGAGCTATAATAAAATATGAAAGGGGTTATTTGAGCAAACAATAATTCATGAATCAGGCAGTTCCAAACCAGAAATTATTCAAGAGCTCCACTGAGGGAACCCAAGGAGGAGGCTTTCATAGGGCAAGTAAATCACAGAAAATATTTAATTGGTTACAGTTATATAGTCAGTCGCCTTCTTGATCTTTCATGTTGGAAAGACTCTAGTTACAAAATTGTAAGTTTGATGGTTGCTTTGGATTAGTTGAGCTTAATTTCTATTGTTCCTTAATATACACATTTACAAAAAATAGGTCAAGTTAAAATTTGCTTATGTTTCAAGGTTAAAATCACTTATGAGGCCTAACTCTATTTTAATTACTTTTGAATAATAAACAGTCTTCAAGCTTGCATGGCTACATTCAGTCTTAACCTGACCTTGAACCCCCAAATCCCAAACCAAAGAAGTTTTATCTGGGCTGACCCCAAACTTGTGTAGCCTCTTAACTCATTCATTCATTCATTCGTTTGTTCCCACGCCTCCCTGCCGTGCATGGAGCTAAGCAATCACTGGGGATTTAAGAATGAATGCAGTTGTCATTTCAGACCTCTTAGTTCACAAAACATGTGTTATGTTTTCCTTATTCACCTTTCCTTTTTCAACACTTCTCACCAAGTGCTCAAAACTTCCTCATATCACTGAGTTTAGAGGGCAGCTCCTCTCCCCGACACACATGATATCTTTCTTCCACCCTTCCCTTCACAGAGCACTAGGTGGCTTCGGGAGTGGGAGATTTATCACTTGTGGGGACTTTGTGTCCCTAGAATCAATGCTTCCGTTAAACCCCAACACTAAGTTGGGCATTTTCATAAATGTGAGTTATGATGAGGACATAGGACCCAAATACTTTCATTTACTGACAGAGAAAGATGCACTAGATCAAACCTTTCTTGAGAGAAATTTGAATGTGTTTATCAAAATCACTAAGTATATATTAAAATTTTACATATGAAATAATTTACTATAGCATTATTTTTTGGTTTTCTCATACTTATTTTTCCCATTAAAAAAATAAGTCTGGCTCAGCAGTTAGGGCACCGGCCACATGCACCAGGGTGGTGGGTTCGAATCCATCCCCGAGCCTGCTAAACAAACAAACAAACAAAAATAGCCGGGCATTGTGGCAGGTGTCTGTAGCTCCAGCTATTTGGGAGGCTAAGGCAAGAGAATCACTTAAGCCCAAGAGCTGGAGGTTGCTGTGAGCTGTGATGCCATGGCACTCTACACAGGGTGACAGTTTGAGACTCTGTCTCAAAAAAAAAAAAATTAAGTCTGATTTATATACAGTAAAATTCACCTCTTTTCAATGGTCGGTTCCTGGAGTTTAACAAACCCATAATAATTTGTATCCCATACTATAAGCAAGATTGAGAAAAGTTCCATCATCCCCAAAACGTTTCCCTGTGCCCTTTGGACAATATCTCCTCAGTCTCTGGCACATTCTGATCTGGTGGACTTTTTTCCTGTAGTTTTTTTCCTTTCCAGAATGGAAATAGTATAATACGTAACATTTTATGTTAGCTTCTTTTGATGATGTCCAATATACAATTTTTGTGGATCATTTTAAAATCATATCTAAGAAATTTTATGCAACTTTTTCAACAGCTTTTTGAGACATAATTCATGTAATATAAAATTGGCCCATTAAAAGTGTACAATTCAGTGGTTTTCAGTATACTGAGTTGTACAACCATCACCACAATCCAATTTTAAAGCATTTTCACCACCCCCAAAAGAAACTCCATAACAATTAGCAGTCATGCCCTATGGTAAACTTGGTCCCTTAGAATAACTGTAGTTTGTTACTCCACAGTCCTGAAGCCAGAAGTTCAAAATCGGTTATCACTGGACCAAGATCAAGGTGTCAGCAGGGTGGCAGTCCCTCTACATGCTCTAGGGAAGATTCCATTCCTTGCCTTTTCCTGCGTAGGGAGACTGCCAGAATTCCTTGGCTTGTGACTCTATTTCTCCAGTTCTCAAAGCCAACATATTAAATTATCTCTCTGTTTCATCTTCATATCATCTTCTCTTTTTGCTTTCTAATCTCCCTCTCCCTCCCTCTTGAAAGGATACATGTGATTGCGTTTAAGGCCTAACCATGTAATCCAGAAGAATCTTCCTGTCTCAAGATCCTTAATTTATTCACATCAGCAAAGATCGTTTTTTGCCATATGAAATAACATTCACAGGTCCCAGAGATTATGCCATGGATATCTTTTGGGAGGCCATTTTTTAGTTTAAGCAATCCACATTCCTGCAACTCCAGGCAACCACTAATCTACCTTCTGTCTTTATAGATTTATTGAACAATAAAACATAAAAACATAGTTGAGCAATGTTTTCCTTGTGACATTTCTTGCTGTCAGTATAATGTTTTCAAGGTTCATCCATGCTGTTGCAGTCCTGGCTGTACAAGTTAGTACATCATCCTTGTGATGGCTGAATAATATTTCATTGCATGGATATATATTTTTTCTTTATCCAGTTTTCAGTTGATAGACATTTGATTTGTTACTACTATTGGGCTATTATGAACGGTGCTACTTGTACATTCACGTGTGAGTTTTTGTGGACATGTGTTTTCATTTCTCTTCAGTACAGAACAAATCGTAGATTCCCTGGGTCACATAGCAACTTTGTTTACCATTTTGAGGAACTATCAAATAGTTTTCCAAAGTGGCTGCAACATTTTATACTGTCACCAGAGATGTGTGAGTTTCCTCATTTCTCTACAAACCCTTCAACGCTTACATTATTTTTTGTTGTTGTTTGTTTATTTATAGCCATTTAGTGGATGTGAGGTTTTATCTTGTGGTTTTCAATTATATTTACTTAAGGACTAATGATATTGAGCATTTTTCATATATCTCTGGAGAGATGTCTATTTGAATCCTCTGCTCCTTTTTAAGTTGGGTTATTTGTCTGAGAAATGTTATACCACATCATTCTGGCTTTCATTGTTTCACATGAGAAATTCACTGTAATTGGAATTGGTGTTCTTTTCATAAGTAATTGTTTCTCTCTGTTTTTAAGATATGATTTTGTTCTTTAGTTTTCAGAACCTTATTTATGTCATGTTATAGCTTATATTCTTTGAGTTTATTCTATTTGAGATTAATTCATATACTTGGATATGTAAGTTTATGACTTTTGCCAAATTTGAGAAGTTTTAAGGCATTTTTAATACTTTTTCAAGTCCCACATTTTCTTATTCCCTTCTGGGATTCTGATGATACAGAAGATCGCTTTTCTTAAAATATCTCACAGATTATTGAGGTTATGTTCATTTATTTTCAATCTATTTTGTTCTGTTATTCAGAATGAGTAAATTTTATTGATCTATCTTCAAGTTCAATAATTCTATCCTTTGTCATCTCTATTCTCCTATGGAGTCCATCTAGACTTTTCTTATTTAATATTTATATCTTTTCAAACTCAAATTATATCAGACCTACAAAAAAAAATGGTACCCCATACTGCAGAAATTGCCTCATAACATTGAGAAGGAAGGAATCTTCCCTAACTCATTCTTCAAAGCCAGTATCACCTTGGTACCAAAGCCAGGAAAAGACACAACAAAAAAAGAAAACTATAGATCAATATCCATTACGAATATAGATAGAAAAATCCTCAATAGTAAAAAGAGATGCAAATGGGAATAACAGCTTCCCTGCATCTGGGCACGGTAAGACTGGGGAGAGAAGACATCAGGCATCTCTGCCTGGTGGGATCTGCCCAGAAACATCCCTTTGGGGACACAGGGAGACAGAGTGAGACTTCTGGATCCCAGAAGGCAAAATCAGTGGAGAACTGGCAAGTAGTTGCATGTGTTCATTTGGTCTAATCTTGCCAGCAGCTGTAAGTACAGCAGCAGTGAGATTGCAAACTGGAAAGTCCTTACCTGTGAGCTGTTTTATTTTTTTGGACTTGACACTCAGTTGAACTACCTTGGGAGAACTTGGGCAAGAGTGTGGAGGTCTTTGACTGTTGTCTAGGGCCCCAAACTGAGCTACTGAGCCATATGGAGCTACCAGTGTTTGCTTGTGGGCCGTGCGGAGCCATTGTGGGAGAACTGCCATGGCAAGCTCCCCTCAGGGTCACAGAACAAGCATCAAGTAGGATCAGTAATCTAGTGACTGCTGTAGTGAGCAGCCTATAGGCAGGGACTGGGACACCTTGCAGCCTTAGCCCTTAGCGGCATAGAGTGAGACCGGTTTTGGCACACTGGGTAAGTGGACAGCCACTTAAGGAGTGATTCCGATGACAAGTGCTTTCCTGGGAAAGCTTCTGCTTAGGCCAGGTTAGCAAGTTAAAGTGCCTTCTATGCGAGCTGAGGAGAGATTTAGGCTCTCCACCCTGTGGGGTTTGAGAGATTGTTAGAGGCCTCCAGTCTCCATTTCATACAGCCATTTCAGCATTGTGATTAACATATCATGCCCAAGAAGTTCACCTGTTGCCCAGACAATATTCAGCAAGATACATATACTGCTTTGTTTTTGGAATTGTTTTGTTTTGTGTTGTTTTGTTTTGGTTTTTGGTCTTTGGTTTTTAATTTCAACATTTTCCCTATAGAGTTTTATTTTCTTTTATTTCTTCATTTATCTAGTTTAAATATAATTTTCCATTGTTGCCTTTTTCAATAATTAGAACTTCATTTTTGCTAGTGTTTCTACTCCTATTATTTGTTTTTTCCCCCAATTTTATCACATAAAGTTTTGATTTGCTTGTTTTGGTTTGATTTATTGCATTTTTGTCTTTCCTGTCTACTGGGTGGAGGTGGGGTACTTTGTCCAAACAGGCTGGCAAAGAGCTGCTGACCTAACCACCCAACCTGGCACCCACAGAGGTTGGGGGTTCTGAAGGTTGGGTCAAAGTATCCTACTGTACACCTATATCGCTCCTGTCCCCCTCTTTCTGTGCCTCTCTTCTTTTGGTAAATAATCACTTCTACCCACCACGTCTCCTTTCTCCTTTTTCTTTTTCTTTCTTTCTTTTTTCCCTTCTTGCTCTTCAATCTTCTCATCCTTCTGGTCCTATACCAAAAGGACTTATCAAAACCCTAGTCCAGAGGCACAGCAACGTAAAGAGCAGGCGGAAGTGAAAGGAAAATTAGAGCAAGGAAACAGATAAAAGAAATCACTCATGAGGAAGAATCAGCAGAAAACTCCTGGCATCATGAAAAACCAGTCCAGAGCACCCTCCTCCAAGGGACTGTGAGGTAGTTACTGCAAAGGATTCCACTTATAAGGAAATGTTAGAAATGATAGAAAGAGAATTTAGAATACAAATGATGAAAACAATGAAGGAAATGAAGGAAACAATGAAGAAACTACTGATAAAGTGGAAAATAACAAAAAGGAATTCCAAACACAGAATCAATTAAGAGATGAATGATAGGAAGAATACAAGAAGGATATAGTAGAGCTGAAGGAACTGAAGCAGTCCATTAAGGAACTCAAAGACGCAATAGAAAGTATCAACAACAGATTAGACCATACAGAAGAAAGAATCTCAGAGGTAGAGGGCAAAGCTCTTGAGGTAACTCAGATAGTTAAAGAGGCAGAAAAGAAGAGAGAGAAAGCAGAACATTCACTGACAGAATTATGGGACTTTATGAGGCATTCAAACATACAAGTTGTACATATCCCAGAAGGGCAAGAAGAATGTCCCAGGGGAATGGAAGCCATACTAGAGACTATTATGAATGAAAATTTCCCAAATATCACCAAAGATTCTGACACATTCCTTTCAGAGGGATATCAGACCCCAGGTCACCTCAACTCTAACCGAGCTTCCCCCCAAGACACATTGTGATGAAACTGTCCAAAGTCAAGACAAAAGAAAAGATTCTTCAAGCTTCCAGGAGTAAGCACCAGTTGACCCACAGGGGCAAATCCATCAGGGTAACTGCAGACTTCTCTAATGAAAATTTCCAAGCAAGAAGACAATGGTCATCTACCTTTAATCTACTTAAACAGAACAATCTCCAGCCCAGAATTCTATATCCTGCAAAGCTAAG